>JACJUY010001252.1:16338-48752 GCA_014220935.1 Platorchestia sp. MABIK
GCAGCCAGCCTCACACATTGAGAGTTAGGCAGCCAGCCTCACACATTGAGAGTTAGGCAGCCAGCCTCACACATTGAGAGTTAGGCAGCCAGCCTCACACATTGAGAGTTAGGCAGCCAGCCTCACACATTGAAAATAAGGCAGCCAGCCTCACAAATTGATAATTTCGTCAATACTCAAGATATAAATTTCCTTTGACAGACGAATACAAAATCAATGTAAATGGGAAATCGAACGAGATCTTCACCGTTCGTTCCCCTAATCTAACTACAGAAGCTTACGCAAGCACATGACAACAGGGCGACAAAAAACACCACAGTCACGCCAACTACCTATCAGGAGTTGTACCAAGACGAGAGGAAGTCTGAGTGGATCCTGTCTACAGTACCATGCGAAGAAAAATGAAAGTTCAAGAAAAGTCAAGGGCTCCAAGGAAAGTTTTATTTCAAACTAGAGGCCACTCTGACTCCTCCCTCCAGGCATCTCCCATTCAGCGCACACTTTTATGCCTATGAATAAAAATTCTAACTAAATAACAGTGGTGACATTAGTAGTTGAACGTTTAAATTTTGAATTTGAATAACTACACGTTGATCAATACAAAACAAGGCATCAAAGGGAAAATTTTATCAGGTTCTTGCTCAGAGGACCAGAACATTAAAAGTTAACAATTGATACAGCGCAAGTGCTCCTGGCACACTCCACGGTTACCCAGTCTGGGCCATCAATGCGGCGGTCCGAGAAGCTCCCACACGTCCACGGGTCCCTCAGGACAGGCAGCCTCCAGAGGCAGTGACGATGTTCAAGCGCGTAGAACAGAACGACGATACAGTATGCAGCACACGAACCTGGGCCGAATTGTGACCGAAAACATTACGTTGCTTCATTGCGCTTGCACGGCACTGAAGATTAGATGATGTGAACAGTGGCGGGTTGGTGAGGAATCTGACGCTCAAACTTGTTGCGTCCTGAGGTCAGCTGCGGTCACGTCTTGATTGAAGTTCCTATCAAAAATATGCTAGCATGTATAAGCCACAAGTATCTAAAATTTAGATTTTGAATATTTAATAAATATACATAGACATGTAGAATTTTGTCCAACTAGTGCTAAATGGAGTTAGGATCGGGACCAAATTTGCACAATAAACCATCACCAAATAACAATTTCAGCGCGACAAAATTATTTGTAGCCCCAACTTCCTAACTTGCGGTATCTGAGGTGTGCTTAGTTTGTGTGCATGTAGTGCGTGTGTGTGTGTATATTTATAAATGTGTAGGTGTATGAGTGGTATGAGAGTGTTGTGTATGTATGGTTGTGCATGCCTATATGTACTGTGAGTATTGCCTGTACGCTAATGTAGGGAGCTCATTCGTTAGAAAATAATTTATTTTTTATGTTTTTTGCGTTTTTGTTTTGTAATTCTATTCAGACTTTAAACGTCTTTTTCATGACTGAAAATACTTTTAATTTCTTCCAGCACTGATGATGGAATAATTTTATTCCGAAACGTTTGCTCCAATAAATTTTCTCTATAACGTTGGTTCTTTTTATTTTGTCAACGAATTATTTTCTTACAATTACAGTGTAGCTATTATTTCGTTATTTTAATTATTGGAACTGTTATCTACAGGGACAGACAGATTTTTTGAGTTGACATTCGGGCTTGAAATGAAACACGAGGCGTGCGACGTTCCGTCCGTAGAGATGAGCGCTTCTGTTCTTTCCATCATTTTGGTCAAAAAAATTATTTCCTCGTCAGTAACTTATGCTATCTCCTTTAGGAAGAGTGAAAGCTGCAAAAAGAAGAAGCCATTTTTCCGAAGCGTTTGACTACCGTAAAAAGCATTCACAGGTCTCTGGAGATGGCATGAACAAACCTAACCAGAACCACACGAGGATTTTAAGTAGTATTGTATTTCCCAAGTGCGCGTCAGGGCGGAGAGGTCGGCTTGTGCATCACATACGAACGCAAAGCTGCTTACATGAGGTACGTTCCAACAGAATGATTATTTTGTGTGAGATGTTTCTTACGTTTTAAAAACAAAGCAACGTATTGTATTTTAGTCTTCACTAAGTTCTATGTAAAATATAATCTGTAACTACCATCATCCCAAGTAAAATCATTGAGTTTTAGACATCTTGGCTACTGGCTTTGAAAGAAATGACGGACTCATTTCTTTCTTGGAGCTGTGAACGGAACAGAGTACGGTGGTCTTCAATGCAATGGAATCAAATGGAATGGAGCAAAGTGGTGTAAAATAAAGGGGAGTGTACCGTAGTGAAATACATGTAAACAAGAAAAGAGTGTACCGGAATGAAATACTCGTAGAATAGAAAAGAGTGGACCGGCATGAAATAGAATAGAATGGAATGAAACAGGGTGAAATCGAATAAAGGGGAATAAAATGGAATGAAGCGAATAAAATGAAATTACGTGGAGTGAAATAATAAAAAGGAAATAAATGAAAAAACAGAATATTGCAAAATGAAATGAATTAACACGGAATACAAAAGAATCAACAAACGATGTATTAAGACTGAATAGAGCGGAATAAGCCGGAATCAAACCGATTAAAACAGAATCAAGCGAAATCAAACTAAACGAAACGGAATGTCGTGAGAAACACAAAAAAACAAAAATAATGGGCGGCCACACGCTCCGGTGAATCAATGATACTATCTCATAGATTACCTTCATAACACTCTCCTGGCATTAAATATATAAGACTGATGGTTAGCAGAGCAACGAAGTTGAGTTTCATGCAAACATTGCTAACCCATTCGATAACTAGTGATGATTTGTAGGTGATAACTATGAGTTGGGTAACTATTTTAAATAAGAACCAAACTTGCCTGAATCGCATCGCGCTCATGCACAAATTTCCATTAGAATTTGTCTTGTGTTCAGTCAAACAAAAGTGTAAAGGTGTAATTCTGAGCAGTACCGCTGCATGGCAGGTAATGAACACGCTGTACCCGTGCATCTCAGTTGCACATCTGGAATTTAGAAACAGATATTACGCACACATGTCTTGAATATTCTATCGAAGTAAATACCTGTTGATTTTTGTCTACATCATTCATATTTTACTTACGTTTTTAGAGAATTTGTTGTGAAAATTTACGAATTTAAAATGGAAGTAATCCTTCAGTCGGAGAAAATTGTTCGACAATTTAGAGAATTGAAGAAGTTTTAATAAGTGTTGGAGTGGTGTTCATTGAAATGTTTTTTTTTCGTCAAAAATTCATGGCCATCTGGAGGTTGTTTATGCATCGCTTTCAGAATTTCAAATGTATTTCATTTCCATGCAGTGAAGAAAGCTACCAATTTTTGTTCGTCTTTCCTGAATTGCTGAATGAATTCTCCAGCCGTCATTTGGCACTCATATTCATTGAACCTCGTCTGTGCCTTTGTTGTTGATTTCATCTTCTTGTGAGTGATAATGTTACTTATAAATAAAAGTGCCAAGACACACGTCTTAAATCTCATTATTTATTTAGGAAAGTCAATGAATAAAAATTTCTGAGCGTTTCGACCTCCAGGGTCATTATCAACCTGAAAACAAGTAGGAAAAACTAGTCAAAACTCAAATTTACTCAAATATTGCGTAGGAACGCCATAGCACTCAATTCACCTATAGCAAAGTAAATTCTAGATGCAGCTGGAATAACAACTACAATTGCCTAATTCATTGTGATTTCATTAAGCATTATGTTAGTAGGTGATGTTGGTAGCCGAGTGATGAGCTGATCACGAAGGATTGACGTCGAATTGATTGCTTCACAGCAGAAAGAAAGAAAGAAAGAAGAAAGAAAAACAGTTTATTTCCAATAGAGATGGGACAAAATTACCATCATTGGTTTTTAAAATATCTTAAAGTTAACACACTTGAATGATACACCCACACGAGTATTGTAATAGTATTGTAATACCCAGAACTTGAGTTAAATAATATATAGTTCATCATTAGTGTGCTATGGAGTATTCTGAACAGTTATTTGTGTCGTCAGTGTGAAAGGCGGGAAAAATCTTAAAATTCCTACAAATAAAACATATGTAATGAGTTTCATTTCGAGTAATATATTAAATCCCAGGAATTCAAGATGAGATGTCAAACGACTGCGAAATAAACATGATGTTGAGTAACTTTTCGCACAAGCGGGCTTTCGGTTGCTTTTCGACAGAGTTCAAGTAGTCACAATTTACAAAAAACTCATCTCTTTCCATGTAACGTCAAACCCAACCTAATCAAAGTCAATTCTGACGCGAGATGCGATGCGATCAAGACTATGTATCTGATAAGACTACTTGAATTTTCCTCAAATTCTCCTTTTGTTCAGTTGGGTAACTCATTGTGCCTACGATTATAATATTCTTGAACTTGTGCGCAGGAGAAACTCGTATCACAAATACGGTCATCAAGCATCCTCAAGAACTAGACAAAAAAACGTACACTCACAATGAATTAGTTAATTGCAGTTGTTATTCCAGTTGCATATATAATGAATTTTCTCATAGTTGAAATGAGTGTGATTGCGTTTCAACGTAATTTACAACATTTACATCCGTCTAGAAGTAACGAAGATGTTTCGTTTCTATTTCTACTTACAACTAAGTTAACTATTTCGAGCAACAGATAACCAACGGTATTTGAGATTCCAGTCAGGGTCGACTAATGTACTTTGAGGTCAATGGTTCATACATGTCAATGAAAAGTTATAGGTGCTCTTTTATCCTTTTGGCTTGTGCGTAACGAATGAGTGTATCTTTTTCCAGGATCCACTGCTTCAGGAGCATAATGACGGACACAGCCCTACGCGGTGAACAGCGTCAGAAGATAGACTCTGAGGAAGTTCATCAACTCGCCTCAAGTTCCGGTAGTGTCTGGATTGGAGTGTGAAGGCCAGAATCAACTTGTACAAATTATGACATCAATTGTCGAAGGAAAGCTACAAGCCGCCTATGATGCACTAATTGACTGGTTCATTAGTATCCTCTCGCAGCCAACTGGCCTTTTGAATGGCTTACTGAACAGTGTGAGCTCCATCTTGCAGTCTCTCCTCTCTGGAAGGTCATCAGAATCTCTGGTCTACATGTTGACAGCATTTGTGCGCAGCGCCAACAACCCGCTGACTGCGCCTGTCGAATACACTCTGATTTCATCACTGCTTGCAGTTTCAGTGGGAAATTTTGCTGCTGCAAGGATTGTTATCAAAGTCCATTTGTCTGTTGAAGTCCTTAACCCAGCAACACAAGATGAGCTTCAGTGGATCATTGGCGCCTATGATGCTGGGTCTACAGAAGACGCCGTGACCCGCATCATCTCACTCCTGACGGGCTGCACCACGAGTGGGGTGCAATGGATCTATACCCAACTTATGGAGGTGTATGACCTAATACCCGTAAATTTAGAGTCAGAGATAAATGCGTTCGACGCCTTTGGGGAACGAATGCAAGAAAGACAGCCACCGCTCAGTGATGAAGATATAGAATTTTTTAATAATGTGGCCTACTTATACGACTATGGGAAAGAATTTGAGGCTACAGTCCAGATCCTCGAGTTTTTAACGCGCCCATGTGATTTTCATTCTGACTTTCTGGAAGACTTAATCGATTTCTTGAACCTGTTCGAGTCAAGTTATTTTGGCTACTTGCCAGATGAATTGACAGGAATAATTCAAAATCCTGTGTATGCAAATGATCCTACCTATGAAGCAGCTCTGAGTCAACTTCAGGCGGCTCTGGTTAAAGTTAACAACTTAAAATATGACGGGGCTCTCAAAGAAATAAGAAAGATCGTGGTAACGTGCATCAGCAAGGCAGATATGATGAACGTGTAAAATGACCCACATGTTTGGGTTCTGTGCGATAGAGGATGTATTCAAATTTTCTTCTAAGAATGAAACCTACATCATAAGTTCTATCATGAAAAACAATATTGTAGAATGTTCGTAAGTGTTTTCGAAAATACTCCAACAGTGAAATTTTCTTTAACGTGACGTATTGGCTCACATTCGGAAAAAATTATTTGCAACAACAGTTTTTATTCTTATTCCCACGTTCATAATTAATTGTAAACTTGTTGTGGATATAGAGCAAATATCCTAGATTTATTAATCTCATCATTTCGTCCCTAATTTGCAATAATTTTGTTCTTTAATTGCGGATTTGTGGAACTCCCAAAAGTATTTAAAACTTGTCTACTGTAGAATGTCACGGCTGATCTGTCGAATTAAAGCTTGAATGCGCATTACACCTACAAACGGATGGAGCCCATTTCAGCGATACCGCTACAATTCAAAAATTTACTGTCATAACAATGTCAAAAAATTAATAAATAAATTAATGGATTGAAATCGCTCTCAGTAAAAGTGTCATAACACAGAACTGATATTAATTTCGAGTAATCTCAGCATCAATTATTTATTCATTTTCATCAAGTATTTCTAAAGATTGAATGTCTGAAAATTCCCCGAGTAACTCCCAATTTCAAAAACGGTGATCAAATTGTGTTAATAAGTAAAGACCAGCATCAGTCCGGCCAATTTTCAATTAAACATTTTAACAAATTGAAAATGTTATTTACTCTGTACTTCTTGGCCAATACAGTGCGTTTGACTGTGTCAATAAAAAGATATATTTTTCCAAGCTGCAACGTTACGGAGTTGAGATTCTCAAATGTGTTTCAAATCCCATGTGCCGAATAATAAACAATTTGTTGTAATTAGTAACTCCCCTTCGGAATTTCTTGAAATTAATTACGAGGTTCTGAAAAGATCGGTTTAGGAACATCTATTACTTTTGATGTTCATAAATGATATTCCGAAATGTACTTCATTCCCTAAATTCATAACACTGTGTAACATTCAAAAAAGAACGAGAGATCTGTGCCCATTTATTTGCAAAATCACCTGGGAACTCAATTTTTTGCCGTTCATCAGTTGAATTAGGCATGATTTCTGCGGAATTGTCACTGTAGAGAATTTCAGCAAAAAGAAGACAAAAACGGATTTCCCATGCAATTTTACATTTAAAAATGGACACAAATCATTTGACTTTTTTGTGTGTTGCTCAAATTTATTATTGTGGGTTTATATTAAAGTGAATTTATCACTCTATACTTTATACTTCAAAGCTTGTGTTTAATTTTCTTTTTCCTTCAAATTAGACATATATTTTCAACAATGAGTGCAAGAGAGTACGAAAGATCCAAACAGATACTGCTATACACGCGAGGAATTAACATTTGCTAAAGAAATGCGTGGTTTACACGCCATATAAAGGAATTGTGCAAGGCGTTCGTTGACAGTGACATCAGAGTCCTGGACAAGTCATGGGCTCTTCCTCATGCGTGTTGGCTTATAGGCGTGTAGAAATCGGGCCCGTGGTTTGCAGAAACAAGTAATCACACAAAAATTGGTGTACCAATGATTTGGAGTGAGCAGAAAGATCTATCTAATAACTGTAATTTTTGACAGCATTATTTTACAGTCTGTACTTAGGCAAAGAAAAAGAAACACATTGTTCAGCCAAATTTACAATGAGCGATGCGCCCCGTAGCGTAATCAAAAGATTTACCTGCGCCCAAATCACTATATCAAGAAATACGTTGTTCCAGCAGTGCAAATGTACATTCTGGTGATTAATATATGAAGTCATGCTGACAGAAATAGCATCCATTAAAATGATTTCTCTGCTAATCAAAATCATTGGCACACCAAACTTCATGAAAATTATTTTTTCTGCATACCAGTCAGGTGCTTAATTTCTTCACGCATGTAAGCCAACACTCATGCGGAGCCCATGACTTATCCTGGTTTCCTGTGTCACAATCAGAGCACGCCTTGCAGACCATTCTGTCCAACCACCAGAAAAACAATCAGAGCAAACCATTTGAGGTTGTCGACCGAACATGTCTGTGTCATCAGATCTCTGGTGCACATGACAAATTAAATACACCTGCCTAAAAGAAATAGCAGATGATACAATAGCTTCGTTTGCCATGGTGAACTTTTGTTCACCAAGCGCACTAGGTTAGTGTTCTTTTCTTGAAAAACTTTCCATGTTCACCCTAAATCCCATTTTCGACAATGGTTGCGATCATTTTCTGAAAGTCTCGAAGTTAATTGTGTAAATCAAAATAAGCGAGATAAGTCTTCGGTCAAAGGAGCTTCATTTTATGGGCTAAGTTGACAGTAACAACGACAGTCCATTTAATGTGATACGAACTCTTCAATAAATGTTGCGTCAAATTAACCATTAAGAATGCCAGTGAAGGAAACAATTTTTTTTCGTGTTCATGTAAAGAACTTTACGACTAAATAGAAAATTTTTGTTTATCAAATACGAATGGTTCTTGAGAAACGTAGCAAAATTTTAGGATCTTAATAGTAACTTTTATTTCACACTATATATCAGGTTCATTTTCAAGGGCCCATTCTTTACTTCTAAAAAATTCTAATGAAAGTTTACAATGCTCATGGAAAATGTATGCGTTAACATTGGGTTTATTAATTAATTTTGATGTGTATGATGTAAATTTACTTCATATTCAAATTTACATTGGGTTACAACACACTTTTTCTATATTAATGAACGTATCGTTTTTGTGTTCCATTGTTCGGGTGTTACAAAAAATTTCGTTGTTCGTAATTCAATGACGTATTCTAATTTCAAAATCATTTTTCTGCTTTAACAAGAACTTATTTTAATGCCCCAGTTCGCAGCTATGATTTTGTAACAATCAATTATAATTTAACAATAAGATATTCTGAATTCAGAGTGATCAGTGCTATTTTCACAATGACAATTGAATTCCACAATGATCGATTTTCATTTCAAATGACATTATAATTTTCACTGTCCAAATAAACTGGCTAAAGATTAAAAATCTAGAAAAAATTAGACAATATGTAGTAAATGTTTTTTTGGAGAACTATAAAGTGCAAAGAAACAAGTTAATAACTTAATTGTATTTTCGTTTTGGAGTTCACTCTCTAATTTAAATTGAAACACTAAATGAATTTTAGGCTATAGTGTCCCATCTGACACCAGCACGTCGCACACTGGAACTCAGTCTTGCCCTTCACTGCTCTGCTGCCGAGCAACACAATCCTTCAAGCCTGAAAAGAAGGGAAAAGATAGTTTTTCATCACATCGTTTTCGATGGGAAATTACAATCCTAAATCTTTCGAGTTATAGGGCAAGATTTGAGTACAAATTGCATGATAAAAAATGTTGAGTTATATGTTACGTAACAGGTTTTGAATTGTAAGTTAAAAAGTAAGTTTTAAATCGTAAGTTACAAGACAAGTTTCGGGTGATAAGGTAATACGCTTAATTTCAAAGTACAAGTTTAAAGACAAATTTCAAGTGAGAAGTTATAATGAAATTTTCATGGTACAAGTAATGGGGCATTTCTCGAGGTTTAAATTAGTCAGCAAAGGGCCAGTTAAAATGCGTGTTGTAAATTAAATGTTATTATGCCACCTCCAAGTTAAGTTTTTAAACATAGTTTTAAATTTTAAATCAAAAGCTAATTTTAAGTCATAAGTTAAAAGGAAAGTCTTCCGTTAAATAATGAGTTCTTCTAGGAACACAGCTAGCACCTACCTCCCAATGAAGCCTCTAAAGTCGTCAACGTGAGTGCAGTGACACACCTCCGAGGCTGCTGAAGTTTTCTGAAGTTTGCAACAGTAAGCCGGGGGTCTTCGTTCTGGTCTTCAAGGTTCGGCTTCCTTGATCCTCGTTTCAATAAGGCTGTTGCAGACCAATTGGGTGCAATGTTGAGTGATGCACAACCCAAGGTTAGGCCATCGTAGCCCACTCGGGCGAAGCACAGAGGAACGCTCCACCAAGATCACGGACGATCAGACGGCAGAGCGGACGGCCAGTGTCAGGTGTGCATGGCAAGTGTACCGGCTGGGCAATAGCACGGCTGGAGCGACACGAGCTAAGTTTGGAGCTGGTGCTGGACTGCCTGCTTCAAAGGAACTCCAAAGGAATTTATTTACAAGAGTATTGCCTCGGTGTTTGCGGCTGCGGGAACTTAGATAAACAGAAATTTTAATGCTGCTTCCCTATATTTCAATTTCTGCATTTTAGGATTTATCTTAAATTCTAAATAAAATGAAGTCTCCGAATTGCAGAATTCTAAATATAACCCACTCATGATCTACTGGATAAAATTTTCTATGCAACAAATCATTACATTTTAAAAAGTCATTTAAAGTTTTATGACTGTAAATATAATTCAAAAGCAATTGAAACCCTTTTATGAATTTCTTGTAGGAGAACCAATTGTAAATGTCGTTCATAAACTGAACATTTATAGCAGACTGTTTTCACAGAACTGAGTGTGCGACTGACGTAAGTTGAACCGTGGAAAATGCAAATTTTTCCGTGTATAATAAAGACAGATTCTAACAATCTACAACATGAAATCGAATTTAAAATATTTCTGAAAGCAGGGGTTTGAATTTTGCCCACTGCACCAGCCACCAACCAATCCCGTCCTCATTAATCATTTGAACAACCACCTGACTAGCAGCCTCACCAGCTACCTGACCAGCTACTTATGTTAACTGTCTCACCTCCCATTCATTCTAAAGTTATGAATGCATTAGTGACATTTGTTGTTTTGTTTTTAGCAGTCTCAAGGAAAGTTGGTCACGATCATAAAAAATGAAAACACTTGAGTAAATTATGCATTTGTATTTAATGATGCTAAGTATTCAATCAAAAATTGTAACTGTTAGGATATTTTATTAAGATATTATTAGGATATTAAGGTAGGATGTTTATACTTTTTTTCATTATTACTTTCTTCATTTTCATTTTTTATTATTACCATTTTTTTCACATTCATTATTTTGCATACACATTTTTTATATTTTTCATTTTCAAGTTGTTCATTACTTTTTTCTATAGATGTATTTTTAATTTATTTTTTATCTTTTTCATTTCTTGATTCTTTAATTTTTTTTCTTCATTTTTTCATATTTTTTGCGATTTTATTTTTTTGTTGTTTGTCATTTATTGTATTTTTCATTTTTTTATGTTTTCATTTTTTTCCTCTTTTTATTTCTTTTTTTTTTTGTATGTTGTTTGTTAATTTTTTTAATATGGCTATTTCTTCATATCAGTTGTTTATTGTTTTTATATTTTATAATTTTTAATTTATTCAATATACGTTCGATTTTTTACTTTTTGTTTTTCCATTTTTAATTTTTTCAAGTTTTTCGTTTGTTTTATTTATTTAATTTTTTTAAGAAAAATTTACATTTTATTTTTTTACAAATGTTATTTTCTTTATTTCATTATTTTTATTATTTATTTCTTAATTTTTTAATTAATATATTAATACCTCTAAAATTAAGTTCGCGTGCAACGCTTACATCCGAGTTTGCGGTATAATGGATACCGAATTCCTGAGTGTTACATAAAAAGATCGCCTTTACATTCATTGATACGTTTGACATTTTATCAGGTTAGCATAATTTAGGTAATGTTGATGAAATTTTTTCATGGGTCCATAGTTTTTTGTGTTTGATATTTTATCAAGATAGCTTTGGTTAGAATAGGATGGTAGGATTTGTTAGGTTAGGATGGGTTAGGTTAGAATATGTTTTGTTAGAATTTCTTAGGTAATGCTTACCGAATTTTTTCACGGGTCCACCTAGCTTAACGATGACATTCCTTAAAGTTTAGGTTAGGTAGGGTTAGGATAAGTTAAGTTAGGTTAGGTTAGGATAGGATAGGTTAGGTCAAGATAGGTTAGGCTAGGATAAGTTAGCATAGGTTATGTAATGTTGACCGAATTTTTTCACGAGTCCACCTAGCTTCTGAAGACATTGTCCTTGGAATTTTCATGGGTCCTGCTGGTATTATTTATTGTTGATAAGCGCTAGATTAATTTTCAGTAGTTTTTTTAGTTTTTCAACCAATGAGATAGATACCGAACAAATTATTAATGTAGTAATAGAATAAAATTGATTTCAAAATTCAATCTGAAGCAATATATACTATGTATAAACTTTACCGAAAGGGAAATTCTCACTTCTGATTTTATTTTGTACCTTCAAGTTCTTGCCATGAATTCATCTTTAATTTTGTCTGAAATACGCTTATGGTCAAGTGAATTTTTATTTTTGCTTTCGTCCGAAGAACTTTGGGCGTTCGGCACCATTAAAATCTTTATTACATATAACACATTCAAGTTGAAATAGTGAGCTTCTGATAATTTACAGTAAACAAATGCCAGTGGTTCTCACTAATTCGTTTTCAATTAATTGGATAGTCGTTGTTAATAAGAAATAAATAATTTGTTTATAATTTGCTATGAGATTCTTCGGCTTATTGACGTGCTTTAAGGTTGAACTAACTGATTCGACAATGCATCTACTCATATAGTTGCACAAAAGTATAGTTCAATAACACGCTGCCCACCGACGCTTCACTCCAACTTGACTTCTTGAAATCGTGTTCCTTATTTTGTGCGTGAAGACATTTAACTGCAGCACAGACCTAATTTTCTAACGTTTTATTAGTACATCTTTCCAATTTTGCTGATTTTTGCTATCCCTATAATTTTTGCTATCGCTAATTTTGCTAAACAGGCATGTAACGTGAGAATAATAGCCCAGTAATGTTGTGTGGGCATCATTCATTTTATTCAGATTTACCTCTTACGAAACATTCACGTTGCTTGTTAATTCCAGCCCAATTGTTTCCTGTCCGTACACTCCCTCACAAAACATTCACGTTGCCTGCCAATAATACCCCAATAATTTCCTGTCCGTACAACCCCCTCACAAAACATTCATGTTGCCTGCCAATAACACCCTAGTAATTTCCTGTCATTACACTCCCTCACAAAACATTCATGTTGCCTGCCAATAACACCCCAATAATTTTATGTCCGTACACTCCCTCACAAAACATTCATGTTGCCTGCCAATAACACCCCAATAATTTCCTGTCCTTACACTCCCTCACAAAACATTCTTGTTGCCTGCCAATAACACCCCAATAATTTCCTGCCAACTGTTGCTGTTGCTGGTGATTGGCTGCTGTGTCGCCTTGGCGGTGAGTGTCCATGCCTCAATAAGAGCTGTAGTTTCTATATACTCTTTGAATAAATAGGAGATTGTCCTAAAAAATAATACAGGTGTTATTCATTGGGTGTATTTTGAGCTCCTGAATTTTTTAAAACAAATCCTGTTTCCAGTCCTAACTCAGCAAGTCGTAATGTTACCTGCTTCAAACAACTTATGGCTTTCATCAAAATGTTCATAAATAATTTATTTGTGACAAATATTTCCTTTCAACCATACATGAACTACTATGTATTTTTAGGAATAATTTTTATTGAGTGCTGTGAACGAAAGGTAACTCGTAACACAAATGAATTAATTTTTCAATTACATCACAGCACTTTGATTCTTCTTGCTTAGACACAATGTTTTTATACCATGATATATAGCATATTTATACCTCAAACTTTACTTACTTCTGCTACAGCTTATGAGCAATGACATCGTTAGCAGCGCTTAAATCGGAGGTATGGCAATAGACAAGCTATCAGAGAAATTTCCTTTGTAAACAAATGCACTCTAACATGAGCGTAAAAACAACCACGAGCGTTCACACACGAATGAGTTGCTCAGTCTTAATTGATACGCGATTGGAATTCTAAGAATTACTCATATAATGAATTTTTATTTATTCCCATATAGTACATTACAGAATAAAATATGATCCAATTGTTCAACATGATCGTTTTTTTGCATGTGCTTTAGTAAGCGTTGTAACAGGTCCTCTTGCAGGTGTTATTGAAGATGCGCCAACAGACACGCCAGCAGAAGCATTAGCAGGTGCACTGGTAGATGCACTAAAAGGAACACTAGCTTTGCACTAGAGGATGTACTAGCAGATGCACGAGCAGATGCGCTAGCAGGAACTCTAGCATGCATCAGCAGATACTCTAGCAGATGCACAAACAGGTGCACCAGCAGATGCACAAACAGGTGCACCAGCAGATGCACAAACAGGTGCACTAGCAGGTGCACTAGTTACGCATCACAAATCTGATGTATGCCGCGAGCCCACAGCTGTTGGCCGCCGTTACGAACAAAGTCATGAAAATCTTTTCGTGTTGTTGGTTTCGGTTGTGTTGATGGTAAAGATTGTACATCAGGCCACAAGAATACGATTCAATTCGTCATTATTTTATTTTCCATTTTAATTCTAGCTGATGCACACTTCGAGCAAAGTGATATTCTATTTTTCATCACTAACTAAGGAACATCTATCGGGCCAGAAAATTTGAACTCGTTTTTGCTAGGAATGTCAGTCAGTATTACTAAGAATGTTGTGGTTTTTTTTTTACATCACTCAACATAGCTAGGAATATCAATCACCATTTCTAGTCGCATCAGTCAACACTGCTGGGACTACGGCGCACCTCCCGGTGCTCAGATCGTGCCGCTCTCAGCAGTCGTCCGTATTCTGTGGCGCTTCATCAGTTCATTTCCCTGACATTATCATCAAACTGGGTCACGATTTAACAAAACCTTACTGAGCCCCCGCTAACAGGAATAACTACAGCTACGTATCTCATATAAATTTCTAAATATATACCAGCAGACTGTAAAATGCTTACATCTCATAGATGAATTCCGACGATCAGACTAGTATTTAGCTTCAGTCTCAAAGTGCTGTTCACTTTGGCCAATTCATGCGAATTCAAACAACTTTACAGACGACCAAATACATGTACAGCAGTAGATGCTCGATGACTTGTTTAAGATGTGTTCGTGTTAGAAGAACATATTGAAATGATGGGAAAAAATGACCTGCATTATCTTTAAATG
Organism: Platorchestia sp. MABIK; assembly: GCA_014220935.1. Taxonomy (NCBI): domain Eukaryota; kingdom Metazoa; phylum Arthropoda; class Malacostraca; order Amphipoda; family Talitridae; genus Platorchestia; species Platorchestia sp. MABIK. The sequence goes on from JACJUY010001252.1 coordinate 31,214, forward strand.
CAAGTTTAACCCTCTCATATGATCGAGAATATTTATGAATCGAGCGTTAATGGCCAATTTCATTTCTTTTCAGGTCAGCCAGCCAGCGGAAGGTGAGGCCATGCTTGTAGAAATTTTTCTGAATTCTCGGAGTTCATACTGTTCTGAGACGTGCCTATGAGTTGGGATATTGCCAATTATTGTCTCAACTCGGTGAGTGAAGGTCGAGTGTTCGGAAGTTCAATCGTCGTAGCTTAGTAATGACTAAGTCAAGGGTTGCATGTATAAAACTTTTACGTTCAAATAATAATTTTCAGAATTTTTGTCCATTCGCATGTGATGTTGGAGACTTCATTTTTTATCTAAATAGTTGATTTTAGTTGAACGCTGTCTGTTTTCATTCAATGAAATGTTGATCACAAGGAAATACAACAAATACTAAATTCATGGAATGCATACCCGTTCGTACTTTAGGAAATACACTAAACGGCCAAAAAGGTTGAATGGTTCAGAAATTTAATGGAAAAGAATTGGACTGCCTTAATTCATGTACTAGCGTAAATTGAAATTGTTTGTGACATTTCGGTTTTAATTATGAACAACAAAGCGGACGTTACCAAACAATTTTTTGTATTAAAACTCCTTCTCTTTCTTTTCTTATGACGTATTATCGCGTATGAAATAGAATTTCATTTCGTCTTAAGAATTACAGTGCGTGGGAGTACGATGTAGAAGAGGGCTCATTTTATGACGATGTCACAAACTGTACAACCGCGGCTAAAATCTTTGGTCACGGAGTTTGGATTTGTCGAATACGATGTAATAAAAACTCACCGCATTAAATATGACGATGTCGTAAAACTTATTAGACTCTGCCATAAGGTTTAGTCTCTGATTATAGGGTTTTTCGAGACATTAAGAAAAACTAACCGCACGCTCGATTGCCGACGCCGCAGAAGCGAGCATGACACGAGTGCTCATGAGCGAGCGTAAGCCAAGAGCCAGAATGGTCCGCGTCCCCGAGCCCGTGAGATCCGTCATGGTCAGGGAAAGCTAGGCTCCCATCAAAAACATACCTCCCCTCCCCCCTTCGCCCACACCCCCTCCCTCCCCTGGCGGGAGCGCTGTCCACGACTGCATTAAGACTTGATTAGGAAATCACTCAGTATCGGGACAGCAAGGCAAGTGGTCAAGCCTCACGAGTGTCGGGTTGCGATCGAGAGGAGTCAGACTTAGAGGGGTCGCGATAGGATATCGCCAAGGGACTTGGCGTCGAGCGGTGAAACCCGAGCGAGACTGTGAGCGACTTCACATAAGTCCGGTACCGAGCGTACATGATTATCTATTTGCGTAGGTGTCCTTTGATAGAATCAACTTGTTCAAATATCCCAGGCGTAAATTCATGGGTTGTTCTTGAGTGTGTGCCGATACACTCTGCCGGGTTCTATGTCATGGTTGTGCTTGACTGTGTGCACACAGTCGTCTGGTTTGCATTGTCATTCTGAGCGGTCATAAAACGCTGTTGAGATTGACGTTAGAGCAGAAGTGTGAGCTTCGAGTGTCATTGCTGAGGTTGTTATGGTCGTCAAGTCCTCGCCGTGCGTGCTCCCGCCTTCCCCCAATTGCCTCCCAAATAAAGCACCAAAAACCTTCGGGCCTCGTGATTTCTCCACTCTCATCTCGCAATAAACTCGTCACAAAGAGAAACACGAGCCTATACCCTAGGACCATTGCTACCGTAACGTTCACGCACAGTCAAATAAATTATTCATTACTAAATTCGAGGCCTTGTGCCTCTGGTGGCAGCGGAATACCCGTATTTTAACCTCATCTGAAATCTTATCAAAATACCCGTGCTGTGTGATTAAATCAAAAGGGAAGGAAAACACATCCCAAAAGAGAAAGGTACGACTAAGAACCACCATTCAATCGTTTAAAAATTCAATTATTGATCTAATAAATGTGTAAAAACTTATTTCATTTAATAAACCCCAAAAATAATTTTGTCTTTAAAACACACTGACAACATTCAGGTGCTAAGCTGGCACCAGGCCAAAGGAAGTAAATTCAACTTTGTCATTAATTTATTTAGTGAACCTACCCACGACCAGTCTCATTTATAAATTTATTATCAATCTACGTATAAGTGATCTATGATAATTACTGAGGAATTTGTTAAAGGTAACTTACCATAGGCACGGCAGCGTAATAAAATGAAATATTGGCTAGGAAGCAGAACTTTTTTACAACTAAGTAATTAATGACATAAAAGCTCAAAGCATTACAATGGAACAAAAACCTCTCGCTCCCATTCCAAGAAAATCTACCGGTAACATTGAGTTCAATCTTCATTGTTTAATTCACATTGCTAGAAAAACTGGAAATGCTTCACCGAAGACTTAAATCTTTAGAAGCATAATTTCATCGTATAGATAAGTTTAAAGTTTGAATGATTTAAAATACTATCACGCGTCCATGATGAAAGAAAACCCATGTCCCCTGATTTTCCATCTCTAACCTCCTTAAGCTGAAAAATGGCATAACCTGTGCGTGAATGTTCAAAAAGAATCAATGAGGGGCGAGAGTTGGAGATCTTCCTTTGTCCGTGCCAGAGTACCCGCTGCAGCCGATGCTGGTTAGGCAGCAAAGAGGCCAGCGGGAGCCGAACGAGACAAGTCTCCCTTAGGAGACCTGACTAGCCAGGACCAACCGCTTACTGAGGGGGAAGCATCCCCATAGATGACTGTAATGAGGCTGCTCAAAGAAAGGGTTTCATTAAATACACGCAAACAATAAATACACTAACATTTTTGTAACATTTTGTTTTCTTCAGCCACTCAACATCTCCTCTCCATAACCAAACTTACTCAGAGCAGCCCCGAACAACAGAACTGCGTCTCAACTCTCGCCAGAACAGAAACGTGCAGCCGTTTTGATGTTAGAAGAATCAGAGAGAAATTGCCTTAGACAGAAGTATTTTTTGAAATGTTATATTTCCATACAACTTCACTAGATCGTATCTAAACGCTACGAGGAATAGTGCACTTGGCCAACGACTTCCACTCTAATGTCTCGAAAGATACCGTCATCGCATAAGAAATATGTTCTCGTGAACAAGCGCAGCATGTGCGTAATTCTATTATCCTAGGCCGTTACAACACCAACGGGCACCGTTTGAAAACTTCGTTTGCCCTCATACTCTCGCCTTCTTCGCATCAGCACCGCCACGTCGCTGGGCGTCCGCACGCAGCCATGCTGCCAGACTCTTTATTCATTCTATGTAGATTAATTGCGTAATGTAATCCAATCTACTTAATCGAGAACACGGGCTTCTTCACATTAGTTAATTGAAGTTAAATATTGTCGTGAGAGACCTGTTTGTCCTTTTAAGCGGGACGAATACGCAGCAAGTTCAAGAGGGTTGCCCACTCCTTCAGAGTGGCATGCCCAGGGACTCAATATAGATCTGTGACATGAGAAGGTTGTTGTCTCCGCTTGCCCATCGGGCATGGTAACCAAGGGTTCCCATGATTTAACTTACTTTATAATCATATAGTTGAGTGACGTGCTTATTAAACGTAAAATTCACGTAGATGGCCGAATATTCCATCATCCTGGACTCCACGAGCAAGATGAGTATTATCGTGAAATGTATTTTCCAGAGCACTGTTTTCAACGATTAATTCACGCGAAGGGTTGATTGACGATCGTCTATAGCATGTGTAGCGTTATCTTTGTAAAAGTACCTGATATTAATTTCGTGTATTAGATATTTCTCTGTTGCACTAAAGTGACTCTTTGAACTATCGAAGGCAACTGCTTTGAACCATCAAAGAAGATTTGTTTCAGGCAACAAATCAACGATGTGGCTCTATATTTATTAATTTCCCGTAAGGATGTAGAGATAAGTAATCAAGAATGTTAGATTACGCTACTGAATGGCATAGATACTAATTAATTAATATAGTTCTTGCAAAAAAGCATTCGTTTCGATTTACATAAAATGATCGTTTGATAGGATTTCTCAATTCAGAGGAGCGGCAGCTTGACTTTAAATTAGCTGATGTTTTATCATATTCAGTCTAATGAGGACATTGAAAGGTCCCGTCATACTTGGTTAACAAAATACAAAAAAGTGTCGAGAAAAACTTCACGACAATTAAAGGTATTATCATCGTCACGTTTCAATAATAAAAGAATAACATCTGATGGCATTGCGATTAGATTAGTGACTGCAACATAAAGAAAAAAAGAGCTATAACAATGGTGTGGCATCAGTGAGATAAAAAATTTTGCATTATAACATCTGGTGTGTCGCCAGTGGGATAAAAAAATTGAACCACAACAATAGCATTCGTTAAGGTACTTAATGACCAAACGTAGGTCCAATATGTAAATATCACTAAAAATCGCCTAAATATCACTCGATAAGTTCTTGTACAATCATTCCGAAAAATAGACAAATGCCCTGAATTACTGTAGAAATGTTCACTAAATGATTCTCAAGCTGGACATTTCCTTTTATATATCTCGTGAAACTCATAACTACGTTGAATTACGTTATGTTCATGATTAGCCTAAATGATCATCCTAATTATGGAGTCAGATAAGTTAGTTCATTTCACCGTTTGTTCTTCTGATTATTTCATTCAACTGGTGAACCATCATCCTTTGGATTAGTGGTATTGTCATCCATCAAACGTATTGCTGAAGTTCTTGCTCCTCACCAGGTTTCACTTGGATTTCACCTTTTGGAAACTCTTGTTCATTCTCCTGAAACCAATACCCTCTACACCCATGAATTTCAAATATACCTATGTAGCTGTCCAAGCCCCAATTAATTGCCCCCTGTGTCAGAACAATTTCAAATAAGAGTAGGGAGACGAAAACACCCCACCATTTTAGTAAAACACCAAATGTATTCTGTCGGCTCTTACTACTCCCCTCTCAGGGTAATTGTCATGGTTAATGTCAATGATCTTCAGTCTTTTCTCAAAACGTTTCTAGAATATAATGTTACCATCTAGTACGTATAAACTGCATTGTAAAGTTAAGCTTCGAATCTCGAGTGAACTAATTCATTGAACAGTCTAGTGCGCGACTAGTTTGAGTGAATTACGTTAAACATAATTGTACTCCTTCAAACAGCGTTGATGGTAGGATGCCCTAGAAGTCAATGAACTTATTCGGGCCTACAGATAGCCCTACTCAACTTTGACTATCAAACTAGACTTAAGTAAAAATCTACTTTTGTGTCGCTTGTGGTAAATAAATTGTTGAAATGGTTTGAATTGATACTCTGAGTTTCCTACCAGCATTTAAGCAATGCTATTTGTTGGGCAGTGTTTCCCCTGGGTTTTTGCGATAGTTTTCTTCACTTAATGTACCTCAGAACACTAATAATTTAATGGGGAACTAACATTAAGCCAAAACCTGAGAGTAAATGAAGCAGCCTTTATTGTTTGGGTGGAATGAGATCATCATGAAAAATTCATTAAAATTAGGAAATGCATGATGTGGTTTAGAGATTTAGATACAGGTTACAGGTTGTGATGATAAACAGTAAAATCCTGAACTAATATTTTACAGAGCATTAATGGATTGATTTGCACCACATGTTTTTCTATTCCTTTCCTCATTAAAATGTAGACTGTTCCTGATTCTATGACTTATACTAATTTCAAAACAATTCTGATATTTTAATAATGACTTTTTAATGCCCAATTGACAATTAAAACTTCTCAAACCCCAAATCTAATTTCACAATTATTTATCCTAAATTCTTACTGATTGATGCTGTTTGCAAACTGAGTAACTCTAGTTTCAAACAAACAGATTTCGATTTAAAATTAAAAAATTCTAAAATATGTAAATAAGACCTTGAGAAAACACTACAGAAAATGAGGTAACAGGAGTTTTGCAGGGAATCACAAGGGACAAAGTAACTAGATAACAATTTATTTTTCAAAATATTGGAGTTTACTCCATAAAATATGTTGGAACATTAAATAAATTAGACTGAAGAGCCCTAACTGACACAGCTTGTTGATTGGATAAAATAAATCGGTCGACATTAACTTTAATACGTTCAACGGTTTTGAATATTTTTTTCCCAAGAATCGGTAATACAACACATTTAAAGACGTTTTACATGAATGACATTTTGCTCGCTAATGCGTAATATTCGAGATATAACATTATTAACGTTCATGTAGGAATAACATAGTCGGTTGCGTAATCGCCGCATTGTTGGAACACGCAGATGCTTGGCGGAGAAAAATCTGTCTCGGTATGGGTGTGTTAAGTTGTATTAGGTTTATTTAGGTTAGTTTATTAAACTAACCTAACGTTACATAACCTAACCTCACCCATCGTTCCGTCAACACTGAATTATACCATATTTACGTGTCCGCTTCTTTAATTTCATATCCGACGTTCATTTAACTTCAAAGTCGATTAACATTAGCGAGCAAAATATTCGTGTGAAACGTTCTTAATTGCGTTTTTTACCAATTCTTGGGAACAAAATTATAAAATTTCGTGAACGCATTGACGTAAATATCGACTCATAAATCACACGAATTTGGAGAAACTAACATAATAAACCAAATAAACTAATAAACTAACATACCGTATTTCAGTGAACGCACAGTGAGACCCAGTGTAGGCTTACAACCACAGCCTGAGTTGTTCACATGACGACGGCAGGAGAGAGATGAAAAACAAAACAAGAGTGAGAACCATGAGCTTGGTTTTCAAAATCCAGGTACTCTCTAAGCATATTCTGACAAAAGAACGCGTCAAAAATTATATACAAATTAGGTGAACTTATTCAAGGTGCAGCAATCAAAACTTCAACACAAGTCACGGACTGCAACTCAGTCTCGCACCACAGTCCTTCAAGCTTGAAGAAAAAGGGAATTGTTCGTTCTCGGCCAAATTGTATTCCATAGAATATTACTGCCTGTAAATCTCAAGTTATAGGACATTATATGAGTTATTAGTAATACGACAAATTTTAAGTTTACAGGTGTTGGCCTGTAAATTATGAGGTGTGTTTAACATAAAAAGCTAAAAGTACGTGTTTGGGTACAAGTTATTAAGCAAGTTACAAGTTATAGGGCATGTTTGAAGATAAAATTATTAGGCAAGTTTCCTGTTGAAAGTTACAAAACAAGTTTCAGGATAAAAGTCGGAAAGAAAATTTCACGTGACTATATCTAAAACAAGTTTTAAGTTTTGAATCATAAACTAATTTTCAAGTCATTAGTTTTTTGGCAATTCTTCCGTTAAATAAAATGTTCGTATGAGAACACAGCGAGCGAAGCCTCTAAAGTCAATGTGAGTGCAATGCCACACCTCTCAGGCTGCTGAAGTTTTCTGAATCTGGGGAAATTCGCGAAAAACGCTTTGGCAAGATTGCGGATGATCGGACCTATGAGCGAACGGCCGGAGTCAGGTGTGCATGGAAAATGTACCGGCTGGGCAACAGCACGGCTGGAGCGACACGAGCAAAGTTCTGGAGTTGGTGCTGGACTGCCTGCTCCAAAAGAGCTTCAAAGAAATTTGGCTGCCGGAGTTTTCCATATCGTTTGAGACAACGAATAAAACCCAATTGATTGGCGGGAGAGAGTTTTGATGCCGCAGCCCCAAAAATGAGTTTCATTTTTCATTTCAGTTGTGTTGGTCTTAATTCCTAGGGAAAGATTTTACTTTAAATTAGGATTCAAAAAGATTCTATCTGTGTTTATAGCCTAGAATTCTTATAAATAAAACTACGTCCGGACATCAAAGCCGTTATTAAACTTGGGAGATAATCAGTTTACATGTTAGTTAAATAACTGCTGCACAAAATTATCAGAAGGAATACGCTTGGACAGATAGAAAACTCCATAAATGCAGACTTTTTAATTCCGAGTGACAAAATGTTTTCATAAAACAATGAAATGCTTGAACAAAACACGACAGCTATACAGAGACCGTGATGAATCGTCACATGAACATTTTCTTTTCCGTCAAATGCACGCGAAAGTTTGCGTCATCTACGTTAGGATACTTTGTTTTTTGTTCGGTATCGTAAAAGTTTATTCTAGTAAATCGTTTGCGCTTTGTGTGTTACTCCAATAATTCACATTTTTAAATCACTCATTGAGCTACCACATCGCCTTCAACTCAGGCGGCTCTCCGGTTGAAAAAAAATTAGCATGCTATTCGTATTCCGCCGATGCAGATCCACTGACAGGATTTCTAGCGCTTGGAATCTGAATAACTTCCTGTTTCTCGAAAACTAGATTCATCCACAGTTATGCACTATGAATGGTGGTAGTGTTCAGGTATTGAAAATGTTGTCAAGAGGGCCGGTAATATTAGCCTGCTGTGGTTTTGGTTACAATGTCTATGGTTTCGCTAATGGTGCATCTTGGATCAGTAACATTGGCAATGAGACCCTTTATTTCGGTAATTTTGTTAGAATAATGATAGTTGTGTCGGAAGTCTGCAAAATGGGGAAGTAAATTGATTAGTAGGTCATTATTTTCCGTAAATGTATCTCTAATCCCAGTCATTGTGTTATACATACGTGTACTTAAATTTTTTTAGTCAGTTCTAGGGTTTGAAATATCGACAATTGAGTTTGTGATTTCAACAACTGAATCTTTAATATTAGTAAATGGGTTGAAGAATGAGTAGTTTGGTCTGTTACCCAAATCAGTGAATGGATCAGTAAATACTGTAAACAATTTAAACAAAGCATGAGATGCATGAAGAATATATTGTAAAATTCTAAATCAGTGGGCACATGTCCACGTAGCTATATTTCAGTACCCGAATAAATTCAACAACTTCTAGGGCTTCCTCTCGAAACCCTATTATGAGAGAAATAAGTTTGTTCAATCTACTATGAGATATTCAGCCTAGTCGGACGCTGAACAAATTAACAATTGATACGACACAATATTTAATGATTAAATCAACAATATTTATTCATATAAGGAAAATAGGGGCAGAGCAACGTATAATTTAGGAGCAAATTAATTCCACAGTAAATCACTAAATCAATTTGAATCATCTCGTGGGAAAGATTTTTTCATATACCAAGAGTCACCAATACTTCAAAAAATACAGATGCTCAAGACTCTTTTCGAGTGGTTTATAATTTTTTTTTTTGCTGATTTCAGCAGAGATAGAAATAAAAGTTTTGGTTACATTGAAGTTGAAAGTGAGTTGAGATTATGTTTTGAATCGCAAGGAAGTATGGATGTACTTCAATTTTGAATTAGGTAACTATACGAATGTAAGTTTGCACATGTAATAATAATTTGAGATCAATGATGATTTTATCAGTCTACGTTTCAAACGTGAAATTCCATATGAAAAGCTAATAGGGATTAAGAAGCTAAAGTATTTTCAAGATTGTATACACATCATTCATATGAGCTTTATAACAAAATTTTCTCCTTGCTCTTCTAGCTATTTTTTGATACGTATAATGATATTTATTTTATCTTAATCCTCTTTGTATTGTTGGCATAGAGAAATAATGTTCGATGATGTATTCATTTTCAAAACCATTTGAGGTAGGGTATTTTCAGCTGAATTGGGGAGTCTTAAAGATTTTTATAGTTTTGTTCTGATCATAGACGAAAAATTTTAGATTCAATAATGAACACGTTAGTAGAGAAGTTGATATTTTGACCATCATCAATTTCGTTATTTGGAAGAGATGCATTCGTGAAATTCATTATGTAAAATTCTGTAAAATAACACTCAAGTGACAAAATTAATGGCAAAAATTATGGAACACCCCTGGAGAACATCAGGGAGAATATCACAAAAGAACATTACTGGGAGATAACACTAGCATTCATCATATGTTCGAGAAAAAAGTACTCGATCCAAGGGAGCTTGGTGAACAGAAGTTGCATCCCATCCAAATTATATTTAGGTAAATATATTTCATTAGTCACGTGCGATTGAAATCTGACAACATTGATGTGTTTGGTCAACAGCCGGTCAGATGGTTGTTTCAGGTGGTTGGTCAAGAGGTTGGGCGGGTGGTTGGTCTAGTAAATGGTCAGGGGATTTGGTCAAGGGGTTGGTCATGTGGTTGGCGTAGGGGAAAAAAATTCAACCCCCTGCTATTAGACATAAATCAGATGGAGAATTACGACTGTTTTTCATTTCGTAGGTAATTCAAATCTGTTTCATTGTGAACAAAAAAGTTGCGATTTTCATTTTTCAACTTACGTTGATCCCACACTATCTATTGCTGATACGGTCTGCTATGAATGTTCAGTTTGTGGAGGATATTTGCAAAGGTTTCTCCAATGGAAAATTCGTGAAACGCGTTAAATTCGTAAAACGCGTAAAACGTTGCTGATGTCTTATTTTTACCTTTGTATGTAGAGCATGTAATCAACGATGATTTGAAATATTAGAGATAAGTTATAAATGAATTGTTCATACGATAAAAAATGCAGAACTAGAAAATTTAATGATGAGGTTCGAATCGCGACAGCTAACTTCCGCTATTCTCATGGATGTTCTTCATGGCCTCAAGCACTACGGCAACACTCTCGCAACCTAATTCCATTGAAGTTCCTTTGAAGCTATCGGCATGGTAGAGGAAACTTTCTTCTATCGTGGCAGCAGTCCAGCACCAACTCCAAACTTAGCTCATCTCGCTCCAGCCGTGCAATTGCCCAGCCGGTACACTTGCCATTCACATCTGACTCTGGTCATTCACTCTGCTGTCTGGTCGTCCGTGATCTTGGGGGAGCGTTCCTCTGTGCTTCTCTTCGCTCAAGTGGACTGCGATGGCTTGATCTAAGGTTGTATGTCACTCTGCGGTTAGATTGTTCACCCAAATTGTCTACGATATCCAGATAGTAACGACCAATACGGAGGCACCAAAACAGAGACGCCCAGCTCTCTGCTGCGAACTTTACCGTACTAACAAATCTTCGGCAGCCTCAGAGGTGAGTCACAGCACTCACGTTGACTTTCGAGGTTGTAGTGGGAGGTTGATGCAGGCTATGTTTCTATACGAACCTAAAACTTGACGTAAAATTTGCCTTATAACTTATAACTTCAAAATTTGCTTATGATTTTTAACTTAATTTTGCTATAAAAATTGTTCCTGAAACTTGCCTTAAACCTTTTAATTTTGAAACTTGCATATTCCCATGCAACTATCAAAATTTTTTAATGATTTGTAGATCTAAAAATATCCAATGACTTATAACTTGATAGATGCTTAATAATTTGTCACTTTAAATATGTCTTTGAACTTGTACCTTAAAATTTATAACCCAAAACTTGGATTGTAACCAATGATGCTAAAATTCCCTTCCAACTTATAAGTCAAAACCTATTATATAACTTGTCACTCAAATTTTGTGTGACATCTTGCGAGAAATTTTCTGTTTATCCTACGATCGTCAAAGGAGAACTAACAATCGAGAAGAAGGAAATTGTAGTAATTTTCTATTTATTGACCAACGGTCAATAGTACTAGGCAATACCACTTTGATAAAGCTCTCGTGCAAAAAATACTTGCAAGATGAGAAGACTAATTTCATTTGCGACCGCAATATACTTCATGGCCTCTTCAAGGTTTAATACGCAAATCATACCCAATAAAGAAGGAGCAGTACGTTGCTATAGATTGCGTACTATCGAAACTAGCGGAAATTAGCCATGGAGTTCCACAAGTCTTAGGATCTCACTATATGTAAATTTTGATTAACGAAGAGATTAAATCATCTTCATTTTTCAAACTCACTCTTTTTGCCTATGATAGCACGAGGAAGAATTTATTAAAGGAACAAAGAGCGAATTGGAAAAAAAACAATCTCTCTCGAAGCGATTGAAATATGCATCAAAATCGAGACACAAAAACATTATTTTCCCTCGCAAACGGAATTTTTGATACTTTAAAATCGATGACGGCCAGATTGACGAAATCTACTCTTGTTGCTCCAAGGCATTGTGATCTGTGAAAATCTGGCCTTTGAAATGCATTTCGTACCTACAGTAATAACAAGAATCCGTAGAAATCATCGATTTGTTTACAAGTAAAATACTTGAAGAGGTTTTGAAAATAGTTTTTATAATGCTTATTTTTCCTTATTAACAATAATTGTTTAAAGTTCGGCGGTGAACGGAAGAAAGCAATTAGCACTTTGCTCATCACGCTCCTGAAAATCTTCGCAGCGGAAAAATTGGAATTCAATTCCAACACAATTGAGTTCTAAAATTTTGAGAATACTTGAGATTTTGGCCCTCCGTAAGCTTTCCATTAGTAAATTCAGGCATAATCGTTGATTAATGAGGGGAACAAAGATCTTCAACAACTATCCGGTGTGCAAACTGGCAATCGAAAAAAAAAAAAACGAAATACTTGGAAGGAATTTTATATTTTCCTGGTCATTGTTCGTTCCATGGAAAGAGCATTTTCGTTCTCAACACAATTTCCAGTTTATTGGAACTAGAACTTGGAATTAGATCCCAGCTGGGATGCGAAAAACAAGATCGTAATATTGATATGATTTCGTCATATCCAGCGTCCAGAATTTTTTTGTGCTATGGATTACATTGAATGTTGCGACTGGCCCTCGTATTCACTTCGAATCTCCAAGAAGAACTGCATCGATCATCATATTTGAAGAGATATTCCATCGCGAGTTATCTACAGATGAAAAGCATGCAAATTCTACCAAGAATCTTCTAGAAGCCTGACAACTGAACAAACCTCTACGATACAGCTATTGAACACGTTACGGCGTCGTTTCTACATCGAATGCCCGAGGTTGCAGCTTACTTCCATTCGAGTTATCCTTAATATGTAATTCTTCTATTTATAGGAATATTTGTTATATCTTAGTAAGTATTTCGTCATGGGAACTCATATAAAGACTATTGATTCAATTAGGCATGTTTCCATATACGTTAGGATGATTTTCATATTTATAGAGCGACGTTTGATCGAATTTCCAGCTTGCGGTTGGTGACGCCCAGCAGCAGCCGAGGGAAGGCAGTCAGTGAGCCTGGGGTCACCACATAAGCAAGAGGTGTGTCGTTCCAATCTCTTTAGCCGCACCCTGCGGGGGCTGGCGCTGGTATTACAAACATAACATAATAGAACTATTGCCGTGAAGTGATTTCAACATGTGGAATACTTATATCAACGTAAGCCAGCTTGATTGACTGAGAATATCAACAGTCAAGCGTCTACCGCTACACCGAACGTACCTGGCTGTCATCCCAGAATGGCACCCCTGGCATTCCCCATCTCGACATACGAGGGACTTCACATCTCTCTCTATAAGATGAGTTCTCATGTCATAATTAGCTTAGCATTGTTAATTAAACCCAATGTCCTCAGGTCGTAGGTCAATGTGGGTCTATTTCGATGTGGCAAGCGATATCTTGTATTAGTACCATTATGTAACAGGAAAAATTATTCATTAGGATTGTAATGCGCATTGATTTAATCTCCATCTTGATTACAAGTGTATCAATACCTGTGTTCTGGAAAGTTGAGAAAAGACATAAAAGGCATGGAAAAGCGTTACCTAAAATAAATTATCAATTCAATCATTTTGATATTATCAATATTCAATTTCCCTTATTCAAAGGGTGGTGGCAGCGTAGCAAACGCTACCATTAAATCAAAATCGTGGCGAGGGCATAAGTCACGCCTTATTATTAAAATAAATGAAAGTGATGTACTCCACATATCACGGCAATTGCAATCTAAATTGAACATCTCAGCGGACGATCCACGTAATTCACAACGAGGTGCTGACAGAGAAGAGGATCACGACATATCTTTTGAGAGTGAGTTTTAAATCTCTAATTTTCATTTCAGAGTTAATGATTCTAGGTGAGAAAGCAAGTTATTTTCCGCAAAAGAATAAAATTAATTGGCATTTTATTGTAAAATGAAATTGATCCGACGTCTCTTGGAATGTATTGCCTTCATTTCGATCATTTCAGTTATTTTTGTCAACTTAAGCATCAAAATTCTTTGTCAACCCATTAATTGATCAATCTAGAGCGCCGTTAGATCAGATGTACTAAATACAAATAATTAGATTCTTCAAAATCTCGTTTTAGTAGGATGCCATAGAAGTTGCTAAACTTACTAGGGCTCACAAGTAATCTGATTCCAATGTTTTTATTGCAATAGCCACAAACAATTTTCGTGGTGTTTCACCTGAGGTAATAGAAGTAAAAATTTTGCATCAATGTGTATGAGTTAGATTGGAGTAAATTAGATTAAGTTGGGTCAAGTGAAATTAATTGATGATGACAAATTGGTTAATTGGTAATCTCAAATCCAATGGTGGTGTTAAAATTATGAAAAATCTGATCTTGGAGCGGCTCCGCTATTCTTGATAAAGCGAAGAAACGGTCAAATTATGAGACCACACCTCGATGAAAAGATCCTCGCCTTGAGTTCTTGCGTTGAAATTAGGATAATATGCTGGTGCTTGTGCATAAAAAGAGTTGATTATAAACAAGACTCAATTGTGACAGATGTCTGACGGCACGGGCCGTGGGTAGCAGCCCTAGATTGTACTACTCAAATTTTCCTCCTGGCACATTTCACCCAATACTAATTTTTTCCCCGTAAAAATTGAATTGCAGCAATGAGGCCTAGAGTAGTAGTTACGGAAAATGGAATAATATTGCTTATACACGAAATTATAATTTAAGCTTTTACACTGAGGGTTGTAGCTCATCTTGCTAATTACATTTTTGCTTCTAAATCCATTTATTTTGAACCGTAACTTTCATTTATTAAATATTAAATGTTGCTTGCAGTCGAGTGGACGCCACGTGAAGAATGTCCTCTTCAAAAATTAGTCCAAATAAAAGATATAAATGACTCCACTGTCGTTTATTTTCAAAAATCCTTTCATTGCATCAAAAATTATTAAAGATTTTTCCGGGTTCCTTATTTGAAAAACACCCTGTATATTTCGGAGTATTGAAAGACTGTGGCAGAAACAAGAATATTCGGGGCACACTTGTATGACTGGAAATTATTTTTCTTTTGTAATAAGTTACGTTTCAATTTATTACACTTGACTTATATGAATAAAAATTAAAAATACAGCTTAGTTCATGAATGGGTGACAGTTTAAATTTCTACGAATAAACGAACAAGCCACTAGTACGTCGACATAAACGCCAAGTAGGTTCTGCATGCAGGATTTATTAATACAAATTCAAGAGGTTCACCACCAGTAATTGACTCACAAGTTATTTATAAAAGCTATCTACTTTTATTATCAAAATGTGCGTAAAATCTACAGCTCTTAACGAGGCATGTACACTCATCGCCAAGGCCGACGCAGCAGCCAATCAACAGCAACTGCAACTGTTGGCAGGAAAATATTGGGTGGTATTGGCAGGCAACGTGAATGTTTTGTGAGGGAGTGTACGGACAGGAAATTATTGGCGTATTATTGGCAGGCAACGTGAATGTTTTGTGAGGGAGTGTACGGACAGGAGATTAATGGGGTGTTATTGGCAGGCAACGTGAATGTTTTGTGAGGGAGTGTACGGGCAGGAAATTATTGGGATGTTATTGGCAGGCAACTTGAATGTTTTGTGAGGGAGTGTACGGACAGGTAATTATTGGGGTGTTATTGGCAGGCAACGTGAATGTTTTGTGAGGGAGTGTACGGGCAGGAAATTATTGAGGTGTTATTGGCAGGCAACGTGAATGTTTTGTGTAGTATTAATACGAGCGATGACTAAACGGGTGCAATATTGAAACAATGTAGAAAAAACTCTTAAAAAGGAATTATATGGTATAGTAAAATGTCGTCATGTTCAAACAAAGAATGCAATTTCCAGGGAGTCATATTGAAGTGAAGTTCCATATATGCAGTGTATTATTGACTTAAACTAATTTGTCGCAATACGAGTGGATGGATTTTTGAATAAATTTATTTTGCATTCAAGCGCTTCAATCAACCTAGGAATATAAAATCATACCCAAACGAAATTATTTACTTCATTCTTCCTACGCCTAACCAAACACTGAAAATGAAAGAGATATTATTTCAATGCGTATTTTCAGAGACTTATTATCACAATAGGTATCTTTTACACATATAGTAGATTATTAACGTCGCATACTATAACATTTTAGTGGGGAACGGGGGGTGAACATCCAATGTTTTTGACAAGATTACTTCCTTTTGAAATCAAAACAATAATGAGAAAATCAACGCTGGAGCATAAAAGAGTGGTAAACTTAATGTAACGGTATTTACATGACAAGAACTTAAAGAAAGAAACAAAAGTCGAACGGGACAATTTCCCTTTCAAAAAAGTTTACACACGGAATAAATTACATTGCATTGAATTTTAGAGATGCTTTGTCTCCAATGATTTTTCTTCCATAATAAGTTGCATAATAGAGATGACACTGTTTAAAACAAATATAAATGTATCGAAAACAACAAATGTTGATTTACGATCAGCGATATACTGTTAGAGAGGAGTTGAGGAATGAAGTACAAGTCTAAATGCCGGAATTTAAGTATGTGTGTGTGTGTGTGTGTGTGCGTGCAATCTTCGTTCGAGAGTTCCAAATTTAGATAAACATTAGCATGCAAAATTCAACGCATTGACTTCAAGCTCGGTGGCCTGGTCATTGAAGAAGTTTCCAATACTCAGGTAACTCACCCGTGAGCACAAACTACATTTTAACCATTTACTTGGTGGTTATCAAACGAAAGTAAGTTCCAACTAATCTTCTGTTGATTTTACAGTTGAAAATTGAAATCCAGTTTCATTTGAGTTGAATATTGAACTTCAGTTTGACACACTTCAGAAAACAATAAAATAGACGTAAACTTTATTACCACTTCAAAGTAAAAATAGTCGGAAAGCACATCTGTACCGCGTACCCGATTATTAATTCTCAAACGGAGGACACGTGTGTGTTAAGGATGAATACACAAATGCTAGTATAAATTAAGGATGAATACACAAATGCTAGTATAAATTAAGGATGAATACACAAATGCTAGTATAAATTAAGGATGAATACACAAATGCTAGTATAAATTAAGGATGAATACACAAATGCTAGTATAAATGAACCTTCTGAACTACTAGCGTTCGATATAATTTGGCGGTGGGCTGAAGTCATTTGTGTTTATACTTGAATAAAGGGTGATCATTAGGGTGAGCAAGTTTGAATGCCATAAGATGTGACATATATTTACTTGTATGTGGTGCATGTACACACTTTACAGTGAATAACCGTATGATGATGAGTACAGGGCCAGTTATCATCACACGGTTATTACGGTTTATTTATTAATTAAAAATCAAATTTGATTCACGAATAGTTGCATGGTTTGTCGGATACTTATCACTTCTCAGAGGACGGTAATTTTACAAACCAAAATCTAGAGCTTCACACGTACCTTCATATTTGTCTATGTCCTCGTCGACTTCAGAAAGAAAAGAAAGAAAAAACATTTATTTCCAATAAAGTACAAACATGAAACGTCGATACATTGGATTTTAA
>JACJUY010001252.1:50354-64072 GCA_014220935.1 Platorchestia sp. MABIK
CAACAGTAAGAGTTAGATCCAGATTTCTAAAATTTTTCATTGTCTCTTTTGACCCAAAAACAATGAGCTATTCAAGACAGTCAAAGGTTCAATACTTCAGCTCAGCTGCAGAGGCCGGCTTATATGTATAATTAACAAATGTTCCCATCACCCACTCAAAAGTTATTTCATTAAATTTTCTAAAATGGTGAAAGATTTACTCCTTTGTTTTTCGATTACGACCAGATAGCATTCAGAAAAGCCTGAGGGTCACAGATGTTACGATCATTGCGTTGGCAGTGGACGCAATATGAACGCTGGAACTAAGAGTTGTAACTAGTTCTCTGCGCTGGGTCTCTTTCACATGAAAATATACATCACTATCTACGAGAAACAGATTAAAAAACTGTTGGAATAATGGAGTCAATTTTCCGGGTAAGCTCCACACATGTTCGTGAGGGACAATGGGCTGTCATGCGGTTGACGCATGATCAGTAAAGGCCGTCAACAAGAGTTTCTGTCAGTAGTGATGTCTTACTCCGCGGACCAAAATTATGATGCAAGAAATTAAATATTAGTCTCTGGTTGATTGTGGTCGTTCAGTCATGAATTAATTAGCATAACGTATTATGTCATGCACCATTAATCACGTATTTCACTCTCAAGTAAATAAAACTGGCCAAAAATACTTCGATGACTTCAAACCAGTGGTTGTTAACCAATGGGGAATAGCGGAGTTGCCAGGTGGAGAATATCGTGCATTTGTTTCCACCCACATAAAGTTGATAGGATTTCAAAACGTAGTACATTACATCCAAATGTTGACTTACTTCACAAATCACAAACATTTACAGGCTGTTTTAGCTACAAAAACAACCATAACGAGGTATTGTAAGTCATGTTTGGGTAAAAGTGACAACACTGCTGGGTTAGGAATGTTACAGATGAACAAAAGGAAGATCCCGTGGTGGGAAATGCTCCATTCCCCACCGATGCTGTGGTGGGAATGAAGCGTTGGCTCACTAAAAAGAGGGGAATTGGAGAAAAAAGGTTAAGAACCACTGCGTTAGACGACATTCTCTCAAGAAAACTCAACAAAGCTAGATGCATTTTTTTCTATGAAATCAGCTGACAAATTGAAGAGAAAATTGGATGGAATTCGGTGCTCCAGGAATAAATTTTCAAGTATAATAGGTAAATATGCTTAGAGCTTACAAAGTTTTCATTTATTTTTTAATTAAAACTTTAAATTCAATTTATAATGAAAATATATATTAAGTTATAATTTGATAAGGTAAAAATTTTTCAATTTGGAACCAGATTAGTGTGAACCAGATAGTGCGGCAAACACACTCAAAAATTGTTGTGACCAATTTTGAGAAGCAGAATTTACAAGTATTCATGAACTCCAAAATTCATGAGCAAAATGATTTCATAACTCTGTAACTTCAGTGACGAGCGAAGTCTTACCTCTTGAACACAGGATATGTCTAGGTCAATTAATAAAGACCTGCAAATACATTAATGGCATAAATCCATTAATCAGGTTACGCCATTAATATATTTTCTAATCTAACGCCATGTTATTTTCAGAATAAATGTTACGTCATGTTTTTTATTTCAGGATTTCATTTTCTATTCTATTCTAAATTCCATCATCTAGTCTTTTCACTAGTCGTTTTCTATTTTTTTCTAATCTATTTTCAATACTAATTTTTTTCCATTTTCCAACCGATTTTTTGTTCTATTCTCTAATTTCCGTGTGAATTATTCTTGATATATGTTCTATATTCTCTTTTCTAGTCTATTTCCTAGTTATCTGCTAGTTGAATATCTAATCATTTTTCGTGCTTTTATGGTTTATTAAAAATCTAGTCCATTCTAGTTTATTCCCGTTTATACTAATGTATTTTAGTTATTCAAGTCTTTTCTATTCTATTCAACCCTGCTCAATTTCAATCCATGCTAATCTAAATTACTCCGTTTTATTTTATTTCGTTTGACTCTATTCTACTTCTTTTTTTTCCACTGCATTCTGTACTATAATACTTTGCTTTAATTCGTTCTATTTTATTCCACTGTAGATTATTTCACTCTGCTCCACTCCATTCTCTAGTAATTATCTCTGTTCGACTCCACTCTATTCTATTTCACTCCAAGTCACTCTTTTCTATTCTTTTTTATTCCGCTCTAATCTGTTTTGTTCTTCGGTATTCCAATTTGATCTTTTCAAAGTTTCCGAAAGAAATAGTGTATCATTCCCACAAAGCCTTTGAGCAAGTTACCAAAAACTGCGATACAACTTGTGATACCATGAATGTATATTGTTATTGATTACATTTTATACCGAACCTAGCGAAGACTGAATTAAAGGCTTTACTTTGTAAAATACACTGTATCTTTCATATAGAACCGTATTTTGTTGACTCATGAAGCTCATGAGACCAGCTCGACGTTCGTATGTGACGCACGTGTACACCTCTCCGCATGCACACATCGGAAACATAATTTTGAATTTAACATCAAGTGCAGTTGTGGTTAGGGACATTCAAACGCTTTTTACCGATGGGATAAGCTTCAAAAAATTGCTGCTAATTTTTTTTGCAGTTCCGGCACTTCCATTAGTGGACAAAACCAGTTACTCGCATTCAATCTGTTTACAATTTTCAAGCATGCAAATTTTCCATAAAAATTTAATGAAATAAATGTTGAAGGTGAAACATTTACTTGATCGGTGTACTTTCATATCTAAAATGATCAAAATTGATGAAGCATTGATAGTTCATAATGTCAAACATCTCCCGCATCACCCGACCACCTACATCATCGTCATCACCCGACCACCAACATCACCAACATCTCACCTCTCCCAATTTCAGCTCGGTCCATGTGGTCTGTGCTGCCGAAAGCGCGCTGCACGCAGCTCACCAACTCAGCGGCATCGACAGCGCCGTCACTGTCAGCATCGCAGGTTCGGAGGGCGCCGGCGTCAGCGCGAGCTGACGGTTCCAGGGAGGGCAACAAGCGGGCCCGCATTGCGGCGCAGGCGTCTGGGGGAAAGTTCATTGTTAATTACGCAAAATATCGACCACGGTTTACCAATAGAGATAGTGCCCTCTTTTCAATCAGTAACAGAGATGTTAAAGACAGTTTGAAGTCTAAATTTATACCAGTACTACAAAAGACAATCGAAAATAATGTCTTACGATCATTGAAAGGGTCTTCAAAATTTTTCATTTAAAAAGCCTAATTTTTGAAAATCGTAAAAATGCTCATCTGCACCATTTTTAAAAAGAGATGCCAACACTAGGAACAACTTTCATTTGAAAAAGATCTGACTCTAAAACAAAGAAAAATTTTTAGTTCAACTGAGACGTTGTATTTCTTTAAAGAATTAGAAATATTTTTAAAATTTAGAATAAGCTGCATGAAACTGTGGTCAATGTTAGAACAGAAAACACTTTAAAAAATCGTAGTGACCATTTTTGTACAGAAAATCTCTGTGTATTCAACGGAGGTTTAATTGAAAGCAGACCGAAATGGGTCAAAGATAGATTTAGCAATTTTAAATAATAATACTAACATTCGTCTTTTCTTTTACATATAAACGAAGCCGTGGGAGATACTGTTAGGTTACCTCAGCTATAGATTGGTCTTCATACTTTATTTGCAACCATTGCGTTATTTTTTCCTTCTCAAGCTTCTTAGTTTGCTTTTTCAACGCACAGAGTATCTAGTACGGAAATACACCTTGTACATAGAAACCCCGTTCATCACAGTTCATCATATGTAATCTCTTCTCTTCTCTCTCATGAGATCACATTTGCATTGGCTAGTGAATCTCACACTAAGGTTATAATGAACGTCTCATGCATGATCGTTACTCTTTGTTACCCTCAATTTTCAATTTATTTTTGTGTCTCACTTTTCTCATGAGCATAAACTAGCCATGTCATAGTTTGTGATCAATAAAGCATTTTCAGATCTTTCAAACAATTGTACCGTGAGGGTGAAACACAATCTGTCAAATGATTGGTCCACAAATTTGACAAACTACCTTTTTCTCGTGATAAACCAATCTTCTATTGCCTGTGCGTGAAGTTTAACGCACGCTGAGCTAGAAGGTGTCTCAAAAAAGTGTACTCTTGCTTAAACTATCGGTAACATGCTGACTTTTTCAAATTGCCTGTGTATTTAATTCAT
The DNA here is from genome assembly GCA_014220935.1 of Platorchestia sp. MABIK. Classification (NCBI taxonomy): domain Eukaryota; kingdom Metazoa; phylum Arthropoda; class Malacostraca; order Amphipoda; family Talitridae; genus Platorchestia; species Platorchestia sp. MABIK. The sequence goes on from JACJUY010001252.1 coordinate 54,537, forward strand.
CAGAGCACGGGAAAAATTTATTTAATTTAGAAAAAATGAAGTGTGTTTTGAAATATTATGGGAACAATTGATGTATTGAAATTTAAAATTGAAAAAGAATGTCGCAATGTTTCTAATGTCCTGTTTCGCAACGTTAGCAAATTCCTTGGTACGCGTTATCGGCGTCGTTTGGACTAATATGGTCATTAGTTTGAACATTTGTAGGCATGATTCTTCAATTACATTTGTCTTTTGTATTAAAAAAATTTGATTTTACTCTATGTTCATAAATAATGTTTTTCTAGTCATTTAAAATTTGAATGAATTTTTTGGAGACATCCTGCATTTTTATTTTCCTCCGCCACTACCAGAGACCTGTGAGTGATTGCAGCCTCTAGAGGTGGGACTTGAGCCTTACTGGAACCCATTTCGATCGATTCTACTGCCACGTTCTTTTTTATTAATTTCAAGTGCATTCCATTGCGCTCCATCTTATTTGTTATTTTTTACTCTCTTGTATTTCTATCTCATTCAATTTTCATTTTACTTTACTCTATTGTGTTCTGCTCTTCTATTTTCTTCACTTTTCCTCTCTTTCCTTCTCTTCTCTTTTCTTCTCTTCTCATCCCTTTCGTTCCCTTTTCTTCTGTTCCTTCACTTTCTTTTTCGTTCTATTCCCTTCCATTCTCTTTATATTCCTTTCAATCCTTTCAATTTAAAATCTTTTCACTTCATTCTATTCCATTTTATTCCCTGCTGCTCAGTTTTTCTCATTATGTTCCGTTTCATTTAGTGTGATTTCGTTTGATTCTGTCTTATTTAGTTTGATTCCGATTTATTCCGCTCTATTAAGTCTTATTACGATTTTGTTGATTCCTTTGTATTCCGTGTTATTTCATTTTACTTTGTGTTATTCCGCTTTTTCGATTTATTCCTTTATATTTTATTTTATTTACGTTTTCTTTTCTTTTATTTCGTTTCATTTTAATTTAATTTCGTTTTATTATCTTTTTTTATTCACGTTATTTCATTATTTGTTTCATTCCATTTCATTCCGTTTCGTTCAGTTTCAATTCTTTTCAATCAGTTTTATTCCCTTGTATTCCACTTTATTCCATTTCACTCTGCTCCACTCCTCTATTCTATTTCAATCTCATTCATTCAACTTTTTTCTATTTCACTCCGACCCACTCCTCCCTTTTAAATCCTCCTTTAAAATCCTCCTACGTATTTTCACAACATTTCAATACGTTCTTCGCACACAAACACTTCCTGAACAAGTCATTGAGTACCGACTGCTGTATATGTATTTGGTTCTCTGTACAGTTGTTGCAATTCGCATGAATTAGGCGAAGTAGGCAGCACTTAAGATTGAACAAGTTGTCAGAATGTGGGAATTCACGCATGACAAGCAAGCATATTTGAGTTTAATGGCATATTTTCTAAAAAAATGCATGATGTATGTAGTTGTAGTTATTCTTGTGAGCGGAGGGACGAGGAGGGTTTATCGGATTTCGGCCCAGTTTGATGATAACGTTCAGGGGCATGAACTGATGAAACGCCGCTAAATACGGACGACTGCCGAGTGCAGCACCATCTGAGCACTGGGAGGTGAGTTGTATTCCAAGCAGTGATACTCTTTTTTCCTCTGTCACTCATGACTCAGATTCCTAGAATAATGACCATTCCCCCTTGGGAATGAACATTTTTGCTTTGTTTTCATGCTCTGATATTTCATTTGAGAAAAGACGCTAGATTCAATAACATTGGTCTTGTTGGTATCCCAATAGCAACATAAATTCCCAATGAGTAAATAATATATGTAACAACCAGCACTTGTATTTTAAAAATAATCATAAAAATGCATTCGTATGCCAGGGTAGATAATTCTCTGTTTTTAATGACTTATTGAAATACTACTGATTTACCTGGTGTTCATACGTTCAAGAAACATCAGATAGAACGATTTTTGCACAGCAGCGAGATGTTCATGGACAACAGAAAAATGGAAGAAATGTGATATTTGAAATTTGATTTAGGATTTAGTTCCTGCTGTCCTATACTTGTTTCAGAAACCAGTAAGGAAAGTAAAGGAAAAAACAATTTATTTCCAATAACATCCAGACCTAAAATGGGCCATATCACTTGATTTTTAAAACTTTTCTCTATATAAACACATTTAATTCCAGTACATGGCACGGTGGGTAGAAACCACATATTTTTTCACCAGCTTTTAATTATAAAAGTTTTATGTGCTTAAACGACTGTTGACTGTTGATGCTAACATTAACCCAGAAATTACTTATCTTTTTGAGGCATAGACACTCACCGCCAAGTGGACACAGCAGCTGATCATCAGACATGGAATTACCGGGATGTTGTTGGAACGCAAAGTAAACGTGTTTACTGTGAACAGAATTATTATAACATTTTTCAAAACATCTGTTGCATCGACAATTGTGGTAAATTCCACTCCAACATGAGCTTTCGAATTGTAATTGGGAACAAAGCTGGAATCTTATATTTATTTGTCGAATTTCTGAGAAAAATGGAAATCTTTAATAGAGCTTTCATTCCTTCCTACAAACCAACATTTACAACAACTCACACGCCTTCATTGTTGTCTCGGTTATCGTCGACGTCCCCCACTCGAAACAGCCAAGTACGAACGTTCATAATGTAGCCCAGCTCTAGAGAATGCCGTACATTCAATGTAGATGCTCCGACCACCCGCTCAAATTTTCTCTGTTCAACATTTGAACTGCTGAAAGATTTGTTATTTTTCGATTACGAAGTGACAGCATTCACTAGACCCGTAGGTCTCAGCTGTCACTGCTGATGCGTGGGTAGAATTTAGGACATTTTGGAAGCCTCAAGACAGTGGTAATCATTTTCTACGACATTACGTGGAAAAAACTTTTTCAGTCTCTGGAATATTTTACGCTATGTTCACTGCAGCAACGAACTCTTTGACCAGTGAGTGGTACCTTGATCAAGCGGTTGCATGCATCTGTTAAACATCAATACATCATCCAATTTACGTGTGCGCTGTGTCATGGCGTCTCCTTCACCGAATTGCACTAAAGTGGTCACATGAGGTGAATGAAGCATTCCCTCTTAGGAATACCCTCTCTCTAAGAAATTTAAAATCATTTTAGAACTTTTTAAACTCACACATGTTTTTTTACGATTACACTATGAATAAAGATGATTGAATGGTTCTCCAACGTTTTTTTTCGTAAATTTTCTCCGAGCCAGTACCTGTTGAGGCACGTTCCAACTTTATGAAATCTTACGTGCACAAGCGCACCCATGCATTTCCTTCAAAATTGAGGAAAAGTATTATGTTACGCAAGACTACCGTGACATTTACGCCAATACTCACCCCGCAAAAGAGAAAGAAATGCAACACAATTATAACAATACCGTTCACAATGCTTTTATTCATTACGCTGGACAAGGCGCGCTGTTCCTGCTGAGTTTTTTAAGGTGCATTCAGTTTACTTTACTTTTGAGATCAGGTTTACTATCGAACAGTTGATTACAGCGTACTGGATTATTGCAAATTCTAAAAAATTAAAAACTCGCTGTTGAAGTCACTGGTTGAATTATTGCTTCTTTTCCTTTTTACAATCTCAGTCAAATTGGTTTATGAAATAATTTGAATTAAAATTGTAAATAAACATACCTGTAAGAAAGAATAAGAGACTGCTTTACATTCTTTCATTATTTTATGTACAGATTCCCATTCGGTATTTTCCAACAATATAATCAATTATATATAAAGGGATCAACTGTCAAAAAAAATATATGTATAAGAACATTTATTTATTTCGTCAACTCACTCTGTCCATTTCAAACCATAGATATATTAAAAATATTTTTCCAGTTCCATATTAAGTAAACTTCCCGGCGAACGTAAATATACTTCCATTAATCTCAAGAAAATTGTTGAGGTTAAGATCAATATTGATTCAAATATTTTATTAGAATATGAATTTTTCTGGGATCTAAAAATGACATATGATACACCTTTAATATTTTGCTGTTTCAATCTTTCTATCAAAACTTCCCCCAAGAAATTCATATTTATTAAACTCACACAATTACATCTCAATGTGTTAGTGACCAGGACGGTTTCCTCTTTTTTTTTTGTGCGCCGTAAAATTTTAATCGTCAACTTCGGTGCAATCTCAGCTCCGCTGACCATCTCCCTCAAACTGTTCTCGGAGCTCATGATTGACCTCTATGTTAGGATGGTTCCTGATTTTTCATTTAGTGTCAGCCAATCAAAAGGGAGGGCTACAAGCGGGCCCGCATTGCGGCGCAGGCATCTGGGAGAAAATTCATTGCCAATTACGCAAAATATCGACCAAAGTTTACAGCTTGAGATGGTGCCGAAGTTTCCCTCTATTTACTAAATAACAGAGACGCTAATGACAGCTTAGGATCCAGATTTATTTGAGTACAAAAATGCCTTTTTTTTAAATAGTGACTCACGAACAATAAAAGATCTTTCAAATTTTGATGCATTAACAACAAAAATTTTGTTTGCTAATTTTTAGGCGAGAAATTATTCGTAGAATTTGTGTACACAAATTGAGAATTCGGGACATCACTTTATAAAAATATTAAATGTTGTTCTGAATGGCATTCAGCTCATACTGGTAAGGAACAGGTCACGCAGGTTTTTATAATAACAAAAACTCTCTAAAACACACGTAAAAAACAGAAAAATTCGTTAGCTATCACTTCTAGCTTAACTTTTCTATGGTCCGAAAAGTATCAAATTGACTGTGACCAGTCTAACCTCTCAATTCTGAAATGATATTGTGTACAATATAGTCAAAATGAAATCAAAATTAGTCATCGAGCCCAGGTCCCGCCAGCTAGTCCCGCATCATTCAAAGAACTATGCGTCGAGAATAAAATAAAATGAAACGAAAAGCATCAATGCTAGCCGCAAACCGGCAAACGGTTGCTCGAAATGACTGAGATTCGCCAGCGGAGAATTAGAAGCATGTAACGTTGCCCGATGAGTACAGGTTCACAGTTTTTTAGAAACAATATGCGCCTTCAGTACGGGTATGAAGGCAGCTACATAAAACTTTGTATTTACCTCGCATCGTCCCATTATTCATGCATCAGAAGACGATGGACATAGGCATGGATCTGCCACTCTGCAATTGCAAAACACGCTCTTAAATTTTATATAATACAAGTATTTTCAGACCGCTGAACGTTCAGCCTCCCTTAGAGTTTTTTTACGGCAGCTTGATCCTCCAAATGACAATGGTCGTGTACACAGGGCTGGAAACATTCAAGATTGTTTCATTATGAAAGAAGGAACATTTGAACGCGTGGACTGGCCATCACAATCTCCTGATTTGACGCCTTTAAAAATTTATGGGGTGAACTTTAAAGGAACGGGCATTACTTATCATCATTTCCTTCAACATGTACTATTTTTTCGGAGAAGTTTCTTCAATTTTGTTCAAAACTAATCACCAGCAGCTCCAAAATTTTGTTCATTCAGTGCTAGGTAAAATGAATGATGTCATTCGAGCTGAAGGCATTTCAACTGTCTCCTAATAAATTTATGAACAACACGACTTCTTTCACCACTTAGTACTTCTATGCATTTCATGTATTCAGTATTAGTTGCATTTCCATTTGATTAACATTTCATGAAATGAAAACAGAAAGCGTTTGACTGGAATCAACTATTTAGATAAAAACAAGTCTCCATTATTGCATATGAAATAACTGTGGTACTAAAAGTTATGAATTGCATGTAACAGTTTTTATACAAGCAACTCTTGACTTAGCCATTACTGAGCTACGTTTGAACTTCCGTACACTCCCCTTTCACTCACCGTGTAGGGACGATTGGACCCAACTCACAGGCACGTCTCAGATCAGCCTAAACCACGACAAATCAGAAAAGTTCTACAAACATAGCCTCACCTTCTGCTGGCTTGCTGACCTGAAAATAAAATAAAATGGCCATTAAAACACAAGATGCACAGATTTTGATTCGAATGAGAGGGTTAAACATAGATTTAAAAAAAATGCAGATCAAATTTTTACCACATTTTAATATTTTCTTCCCACACGAACACTTTAAACAAGTCTTCGATCCTCTACTACTCTGCATGTATTTGGTTGTCGGTACAATTCTTTGAATTCGCATGAATTAGCCGAAGTAGACAGCACTATAAGATTAAAGCCAAATACTAGCTGTTGGGATGAGGGAATTCATGCATGAGATGCAAGTACCTGTACATTGGAGACTGTTTGCATATTTCCTTAGAAATATGAAGTATTTGTAGTTTTAGTCATGTGTGTGATCGGAGGCACAATGACACAGCGAGGGTTGATCGAATCTCTGCCCAATTTGATGAAAATATTCACGAAAATGAGCTGATGAGACGCTGCTGAATACGGACGACTGCTGAGTGCGTCACCATCTGAGCACTGGGTGGGGTGCTGTGTTCCAGCAGTGTTGACTGATGTGCATAGAAATGGTGATTGATATTCCTAACTATGTTGAGTGATGTAAAGAACAAGCGCTTAACGTTCTCATCAATGCCAACTGATGCTCCCAGCCAAACGCAGTTCAAATTTTCTCGCGCGATTGATCCTGCTAGCTTATGACTAACACTGTTTTCGAACTACGCATTCACTAGAATTCATGTGAGAATAAAATTATAACGAAAAGGGTCAAATTTCAGGGGCTTCAAATGCCGTATTTTTCGTAATATATGAGTAAATCATCATCAACACAACTAAAACCCAAAACACAAAAGATTTTCCAGACTTTGTTCGTGCCGGCGGCCAACAGCTGTGGGCTCGCGGTCTACATCAGATTTGTGATGTGGAACTAGTGCACCTGCTTGTGTATCTGCTGCTGTACCTGCTTGTGTATCTGCTGGTGTACCTGCTTGTGTATCTGCTGGTGTACCTGCTTGTGTATCTGCTGGTGAACCTGCTTGTGTATCTGCTGGTGTACCTGCTTGTGTATCTGCTGGTGAACCTGCTTGTGTATCTGCTGGTGTACCTGGTGATGAATCTACTAATGCAACTGTTAGTGCATGTGGAAGGATTGCAAGTAAATCTTTTAGTGTACCGGCTAGCGCATCTGCTTGTGTATCTGCTGGTGCACCTAGTAATGCACTGGCCAGTGCATCTGCTAGTGTACCTGGTAATGCAAATGCTAGTGCATCTGCTAGTATATCTTCTAGTGTCATGCTAGTGCACCAGCTGGTACATCTTCAATAACACCTGCAAGAGGACCTGCTGCAACACTTGCTAGAGCACCGGTAAGAGAACTGCTTATTTTAATTAACTGGAACATATTTTATTCGCTGACGCACAGTGTGGGAATAGAAAACAAGTTCAATAGATCAGTAGTTATTGGATTCTCAATCAATTATATTATTCCATGCTTATTTATATGGTCATGTTAGAATGCATTTGTTTTACGGGGTAAATTACTTTGATAATTTTATATTAATGCTCATAAGTTTCAGCACAAAAACGAAATGTTTTTAATGTAGAAAAATGTCACATTAAGTTTTGTTTTTATCAGCAGTGTCTTTTCTGTTTATTCCTTTCAATAAAATGTATAGTAATGAAAAGAATGGCCTAGTTCAGGTATGGTTTCAAGTAAAAATATTTTAAAAAGATATGTTTATGAATATTCTGATGTAAATGCCATTAGTTGGTAATAGTAAGCAACATTGCGACTCGCATAGGTAGTACTGCATATAGGATATGTTTGTAGAATTTAGAGGCTTTACGACTAAAACATAACTTTTATGATTTTTAAGACAGTCTCCTATTTATTCAAAAAGTAAATATAAACCACAGCTCTTATTGACGCATGGACACTCACCGCCAAGGCGACGCAGCAGCCAATCACCAGCAACAGAAACTGTTGGCAGGAAATTATTGTAGTGTTATTGGCAGGCAACGTGAATGTTTTGTGAGGGAGTGTACGGACAGGAAATTATTGGGGTGTTATTGGCAGGCAACGTGAATGTTTTGTGAGTTTTTTTTCATTTAGAAAATTATTGGGATGTTTTTAACATGCGACATGGATGCTTCGTGTCGCATTAGTTCCGTCGATAGCGTAAAGAAGTAAAATTAGAACAATACACTAATAAAATGCAAGAAAAGGAAATCTGGGCAGCAGTTAAATGTTGCGCACAAATGAAGGAATGCAATTTCAAGGAGTCATGTCGGAGTGAAGCATCGGTCAGCGACGAGTTATTAAATTGAACTTTTGTGTCATTATATGAGTAGGGGAATTTTCGAACCAATTAGTTTAACCTTAAAAGCACATTAATAAACCTAAGAATCTCAAATCAAATTATTCAAAATTATTTATTTCTATTTCTAATTACTACCCAATTGCCGAAATATATACACGTATAAGTTAGAACCACTGGTATTAGTTTACTGCGGATTATCAGAAACACACTACATCAATTTGAATTTGTTTATGTAAAATAGATTTTAAGGGTACCGAACACCCAAAGTTCTTCGCACAATTACTCTCTAATGATTTGAAAACTATTTTAAAAATTCAACACCGGAGTACGAAAGCATTTTGAATGAATAAAAAATTAAACAATGGCAAGAATTTGAAGCAAGAAAATAAAATCGGAAATCAGGATTTCCTTTTCAATACAGTTTGTACATGGGACATGTTGCATCAGATTGGATTTTGAAATTTTCTAGATACTAATGACTTTTGCTACCTTAATAATTCTTACGGTAGTAATCTCACTAGTTTAAAAACCTCAAAAATTCACCGACATTAATTCTAACGCTTATGAGCAATAAACAATATACTTAAGAGACGAGTAGAGAGATGAAGTGCGCGTCACAATACCGGAATTTAAGCGTGTGTGCACATTCCGGAGTTCGAGAGTCCGGTGTTTAGGTCAGCGACCGCATGCGCCATCCAACGCGCTGACTGCTTGGTGACCCCCAGTGGTTACTTGAAAAATTTCCATAATGCAGGTAACTGAATATTATCACAAACTGCATTTTATCCATTTACTTGATACAAATCAAACGATTGGCGTTCCAAATTATCTTCTGTTGATTTTAACGTTGAAAATTGAAATGAAGTTGCATTTGAGTTTAATATTGAACTTCAGTTTGACTCTCCGCAGTGAGCATGTTACGCTCACTGAGCGTGGTGAATCTGAAGTTCACTATTTAACTCAAATTTAAAGTCAATTGTAATAAGCAATTTTGGAAAAAAAACAATTACTGGATCGTGCCTTTATTTAGCTATGATTGTGTATTTATGACAACTAGCAGGACTCGTGGAAATTCCACCTAGAATGCCATCGTTACGCTAGGTGACCCCGTGAAAAAAATTCGGTTAACATTACGTTACCAATTCCAACATAAGATATTCTAACCTAACCTATCCTATCCTTACCGAACCGATCCTGATAATATGCCAAACAAAAAAAAAAAAACGTGGACCCGTGAAAAAATGTCATCAACAGTACCTAACAAATCGTACATAACATATT
>JACJUY010001252.1:65188-76141 GCA_014220935.1 Platorchestia sp. MABIK
ATAGAACGAGTTTCTCAAGAGGCTATTATTTTTTGATCATGATGGTGGATAGAAAAAAATCACTCATCATTCAAGGCACGTCTCATATTTTGAAAATCATTTCAAGATAGGAGAAAATATATAGAAACCCAAAAGCTAAATCCGTTTGTTCTTGCAGATAACAAATTCCCTTGAATTAAATAATAGCAGTATTTCAAAGCTATAATAGCATTGAAAAATAAATCATTTATATGTTACTCCAACAGCTCCTGCACCAGGTTGTCAGGATGGATTGAGCAGATAGAAAGCGCCACAAGAGCATACTCTAAAATTACGAGTGATGAAATGTTTTAACAAAGCAAGGGAGAATTTCAGGAAAACACGACAGCTTTACAGATACCATGATGGATCACCGCAGGATCATTTTTCAGTTTATGTGCTTTAAAATTGAAGAGTTTGAATCACCTGCGTTCAGATCAATATTATTTTTTTTTTGGTACCACAAATTTTGTTTTATATTTTATGCGCTGGGTGGTACTCGAATAACCTACCTGTTTATTTTATTCATTGAGCTGCTTTATCGCTTTTAAGTTTTCAAATTCCACGTTTTTAGAAATAGTCAAAGCATTTACATTGACTGAGGATTTCTTTTTTTTTCAATCTGAATGTGTTCCTATTTCTCGAAAGCTATATTTACCAACAGTGAAGTGCTGTGAACATTAGTGTTGAGGTGTTGCTAGTGCTGGCAAGAGAGTATTAATATTGGCCTTTGGGTAATATTGTGTCTATTACTGTGTTTATTGTTTGGTAAGTAGTACATTTTGGATCAGTAATATCGCCAATTAGACCTGGAATATCACAATTTCGTCTGTAATTTCAAGAGTTAGGAATGTAGCGTGCAAAATGAAGCTGTAAATCGATAAATAGGTCTGTAATCATTGCAATAATTGTACGTGTAAAAACTGTCATTAGGTGATCTATCAATGTACTTGGGTGTTATGTGCCAAAAATTGGGCCTGTCAACATATCAGTAAATCAGTAAATAATGTAAGCAATTTATTTGTGCCAAGGGATACATGAAGGAAATTAATACGCAATGCTATTACAATGGACACATTTCAACGTTGCTACTTGAGAGTCCTAAAATATTCAGAGAATTCTAGGGCATCCTCTCGAAACGGTCTTATGAGGCAAATAAATGTGTCTAATCAACCTCATCGCATGCTAAACTGATCAAGTAATTGGCTGACACAAAATTCAATACTTGAATTCTCTAATTTTTTTACATAAACTTAATGAGGTCAGAATATTCTGTAATAGAATTCAGATAAATAAATATCATCCCATAGAACATTTCTCAATCAACTTCAATCATCAATTAGAAAAGATTTTATTATGTACTCTGTATCACAAAAACTTCAGTTAGAAACTTTTTGTTATCTGATACGATTCGCTTCGAGTGCTCGTCATAGCCGTGTGGCTTTCGGACCTGACTCCGTGCGGGAAACGCGGGTTCGAGTCTCGGCGCTGGGGGCGATTTTCTCTTTTGGGTATAGGAGGAAAAATTCTAAGCCCAATACCCCACTCTACCCAGGTGTCTGAAATGGGTACCGGTCTTTGAACGGGGGCAAGCGTCATGGCGTCCTGGTGTTAGTTATAAGGCGTTTGAAAAACCAATGTAAAAGGTGATATGTATCATGCTTCAATTGGAAATAAAGCATCCGTAGATGCCGATGTTTGTTTTTCGAATGCTTCATTTGAACTTTTCGGTGATTTCACTAGAGATCGAACTTCAAGTTTTGGTTGTTATAAAGCGGAAACTGTGTTGAGATCGTCGTTTGAATAGTAAGGAAGACTGAATTTACTTCCATTTTGGGTTAAGTGGCCATGTTTGTGCAAATAATAATACTTAAGATTTTTGTCTTTTTCGTTAATAAATGTTTTAGACGCGGAATAATGCACAGAGAGCTTAAATTGATAAAAAGGAGTAAGTATTTTCAAGCTTTCAAATAAATCACGTGTGTGGGTATTGTACCATAATTTTCTTACCGCTCCCAATTGTTTTTTTTAAATGAGAAAAAAGATCGATTTATTTTACTCCATTTCGTGCTTTAGGCATGAGAAAATAAAATTCGATGAAGTATCCAATTGTCAAGCCTCTTCAGGGAACTTATTTGCAACCCAATTGAGAAATTTTCTAGATTTTGTTAATTTGTATTTTTATATGGGAGATGGTCTTTGTAAGTCAAATTTTTGGTTTTAAGAATGACCACGAACTTAGAAGAACTGATTTCTTCAATCTGACCATCAGCAATTTCATTGTGTGGAAGAGACTCATTTTGCTCGTATGAGAACATGATGAAGTTCTCCGTTGACATTGATACCAATTTTACGGCCTGATCAGCCCTAAGGAAACGGCCTGATCAGCCCTACGTGCATTCTTCAAACCCCAAGTGGAAGCGGAGTTCGATTAACGCCAACGACGCATCACAAAAGAGCTAGGGAGTTTTTGTGGAATTGAGGACTCAAAAATAGTGATCACAAAAGTGCAAGTTTAGAAACAAGAAGCACATCGAACAGTGCTTTGAAATGTTAATCCATATTGTAACTGTAGCAGTACTTATTTATTTTGCCAGCAATTATAATCAGGTTTTCATGAGAAACAGTCGAAAAAAGCCGTGCTATCACTAGCAATAAGGGAGAATTTGTCGGATAAACTACGAATTAATTTACGTGAAAGTAATTTGAACTTACTTCGTTGTTGAAGTAAAAATAGGAGAGGTCCTAGCACAGACCCTAGCGGACCTTCATGATAAATTTCCAGAAGTTCTGATTGTACATCATCAACAGCAACGAATTTCCACTGATTTGTCTGATGTAACTTCAAATGCGCAAACTCCTCTAATGCTAAAACGGTGGAGTATTGAAAATGATATATTTTTCCTCCGCAATCAAATGCTTTTCATAACTCGGGAAACTCGAAAAAAAAGTTTTCTTTCGTCAATCCTTGAATAAAAAATTTACAGATAATCAGAAAGGACCTGTGTTATTGAATCTTTCGTATAAACAATTGTTTTGGTTTGATGTAGGAGCCCACATTTTGATGCACAGTTTCATGGAATATTTGGTCAAAACTTGGTGGTGCATAAACAGTTCTTTTTTTTAACAAAGGTTTTAAACCCATTTTTTGAAATGGGTGTTAGTTGGACAGCGTTAAACAGATTATAAGAAGTCCTCAGTGAAAATTTCTGTTAATTTTACACAAGATGATAGGTTCTATTAAATCAGCTATACTAGTAAGACGGAGCAGAGAACGTTTTTAATTGCCATGTTTTACTTTTCAAGATGTTTGTAAAGTTAGAAAACTTTGTGGAAATTAACAGTAGAATTAATGAAAACAAATTAATTTAAATACCGCTTTTGAAAGTGTCGGTATTATAAGTCCTTGTTCGTACAAGTTTGGTTGATCAAAATATATTAAAGAACGACACCACCTGAGAACATCACTGAAAAACACTACTGGAGAACATCGTTGTAAAATGTCTCATAGGAGCACAACAAGTAAAAATAACAAGAAAATATGAAAATATCACTGAAGAATATCACGAAAATAACATCACTATAGAACATCACTGGACGACTTCCACGGAATACATTATTTGTTCGAGAATAAAAGAACACGAATCAGGTCAGTTCGGTGAACTGAAAATTCTTTATCTCCCAATCATCTTTAGGAACGTGCATTTTACAAGGCCAGGGGGCTGGTCAGGTTATCATGCTTGAGGTCTGGCTTGATGCCTGGCTTGAAGCCTGGCTTGAGGCATGGCTTGAGGTCTGGCTTGAAGTCTGGCTTAATGTCGGGCTTGAGGTCTAGCCTGAAGTATGGCTTGTGGCCTGGCTTGAGGCCAGGCTTGAGGTCTGGTTTGAGGTCTGACTTGAAGTCTGGCTTGAGGTCGGGCTTGAGTTCTGGCATGAGGTCTGGTCTGAGGCCTGGCTTGAGAACGTTCGTTTTTGACGCGTTGTTGTTGACAATTTAATGAAATTATTTCAGACATTTGATTTCTCTGAAGAAGGAAGTTTGTATATCAAAATAAACCATCGGTCGCCTACTGATGATCGACACCCTCCTCCCACTACCGTTAACTTTTAAACAGCGTGAACGAAAAATAGGTTTTCATCGCTGTAAAAAGCCACAAATACCGAGTGTGACATGATTGTAAATAAATAAATCATCGACATCAAAACATGTACACGGAAACAGTGAAATCAGCAGAAAAAGAAAAGTTGCCGCATAATTTAGGCCGAAATTCGATGGAAAATCCAGCACCCAACAGCATGCGCAATCATCATCAAGAAAATAGAAATGACCAGAGCATCCCTTATTTCTTTGCCGATCCCTCTACCAGAAATCGCCACACCCAGCCTGTTCAAAGTCAGGTAAACAAAAACTCGGAAAACCTCCTTAGGGTGAAACTAAAAAGAAATAAAAAAATTAATTTGACGGATTTCTAACTATTTCAATTCCTATTGAATGCCAAATTTGTCATTCCTTTAAATTCAAAATTGTGGGAGGAGTAACCTATTCCGGAAATCATTTTTTTCTATTTTTCCAGAAATAACATTTTTTAAACAAAGATACAAAACACACGAAGCAAAAAAAAATACCTGGATGATTTCACAGTTATGGAAAAAATTTCAAGAAAATCAGTCGAAAAATGACGGACTGATTTTGACCAAGACGGTCTCCTTAACGTTTACTTGAAGAACAAAAATGACCAGCTGAGCAAATTAATGTACAAACTAAGCCAATCCCAAATGGTCGATGAACCAACTCGTGTTACTAGTTTTTAAAACTGTCCTCAACCTGGTCATCACAAATAATCCTACGAAAATGCCCAGTTCAGCACTCCTCTGTTTCCGATCACCACTCCATAGAATGTCAAAATAATATTGCAAAGGAAAGAAGAAATTATGATATGACATATTAGCTGAAAAATCAAAACTCAGCAAAACTATTTTATGAAAAACTTTTTCAACTTTTCAACCTTGCAAAAAACTACTAAACAGGCCCACCGAATTTTTGAACGTGATGCAATCTGATGATGTTAAAATACAAGTTTCCATCTGCAAAGGAAATTTTGCAGCTGCTCTCAATAAATGTACACTTTACAACACCAAAAATCTAAGCCAAAATGGAATGTTTGTTGTACATACAAATTAAACAGCTGAGCAGAGGAAAGATTACCAATGAAATTGACCAATCAGTACTTTATACAAGAGATGTAGGGAGCGTGAAAAGAATATTCTGAAGACAATCTCAGAAGCAAAACAAACTTATTTTAAGCAAGAACTGTTAAAAAAAATAACCCGAAATGAACGCGGGAAATCATAAGCCCCAAAATAAAAATTAGACCGCATGATTAATTTTTAAAATCCTTGGAAACAGCCACGGATTTCAAAACATTTTTTTTCAAAAATCGGTGCTCAATCTTTCAATGAAGTATGCAAAATCAATTCAAATCAACCTCCAGTTGAAAATCCGTGCCCAACTGTATTTGAAACGGCTGGTGTCAGGTGAAGACGTGTCCTGTCAATTTACAACCGTTACGAAAAATTTCACACTCATCGAAAAATACAAAAGCAGTCGAACATGATGTTATCAGTTACCAATATATAAAAGACAGTTTCCTAGTCACAGCACCAATGAATCCTTTCATAATTAATATACCAATAATAATTTTCAAGTTCCCTTGACCAATGGAAGCACTCCATAATAAGACCGTTCCCGTAAAACTGGTTAATTTAATACACCATCAAACTACAGACCCAAATGTCTTTTACCTATCCTTTCCAGAATATTAGAGAAAGTGATAACAATTCAACTGTCATCCGGCTTGGACAAATCAAATAGCACTCATATGCTCTGTTTAATTCCACTGAAAAATATACAGTGATATCAATCAAACGAAAATAACACTCTTGCTGCAACTCGATCTCTCCAAAAGCGTTCAATAGCGTCGAAAATGAGCGACTTGGACTAAGTTAAACACACAATGGTTTGAAAGCTACTTAGCAAATCTACTTCATGCAGTTCGCTTAGATAACAAATTGTCGTCATTCATTCAAGACAATTTTGGTGTTCCACAAGGATCTATCCTTGCTCCGCTAATGTTTTCCATCTTCCCTAACGAATTCCCTCAAATGCCATCTAACACTCGAATCTCTATGTACGCAAATGATATTCAAATTGCAATCACTATAGCAGGTTTACCGTTGAAGAAAAAACGGCTGGTGTCATATTTAAAATCATGGTATGACCAAAATGGATTCAGACATAATGCGGACAAAATACAAAGTATCATTTTTGGTTTGAAAGGTGCAATTAAAGCATTTCAAATCCGACTTCTACGATTATGAATGATGAAATTAAGCTAGTAGATAAAGTTAAAAATTTAGGTGTATGTTCGATCATAACATACCCTTTAAATCTCGCATTGAGAAAACGTGCAACAAAATATAAGGAACTTCAATGTTTTTTCATCGTCTAAAAAGTATGCTCGAAAAATCTAGATTATAAGCCATTCAAGCTTTGGCGTCATGGCCTATTAACTATTGTAGCCTAGTATGAGGAGACATACCTCAATATCTTGAAAGAGAGTTACAAACATAAATGAATTTCCGGCCAGGGGGGCATGCAAAGGTAATTTCAAAAAGAGTGCTCATGCAACTCCTCTCCTAAATAAACTCGGCTGGACTCCTATTCAAGAAAGATTCCTCGCTCGTAAAGTCCATACGTAATGCTGATATTGTGCATTTCCATCTTTCCACTGTAACCAAATTGGAGAAATGATGTCTTAGTCAACTACCGTTCATCTGACATTGGTCAGAAAGCTGTAAATATCAGGCGCCATACTGTGAAAAAAACTTCTGCAAAGTATTAAAATACCGCAAACAATGAAGGAATTCAGGACCAAAATAGCACGCCATTTTGAGACAGAACAATGATTGTATATTGGAGTACATAGTGAAAAGATAGTTGCGAAGTTCTTTCGAACATACGCAAGTGTTTTCAACAATGCATCGTTACCGTAATTGTATTCGCTGTTATTCTTGTAGTTACACATGTGATCAAATCTAGATTAAGCAAGATTTGGATTACATTGCCCTCAATCACTTATTTCGACTAGTGACATGGGTATTACGATACTCATGTGTGTGTAGCATATAAGAACCCTTACTTTAAGATATTGTTAAAACCAAAGATGAGTTTATTGTATTATCTATGTTGGAAATAAAGTGTTTTCTTCTTTTCATTTTACTTTCGAGGTGCAGCAATCAAGACTTCAACTCAGGTCACAGCCTGGAACCACAGTAGAAGGTCGAAACGTCGTTTTTTATTCAGCCTGCGAATATTTTTACCATTGAGTTGTTCTTTTTCAAATTTCCGATGAGCTAAAAACGTGATTTTAGAAGGGAGGAGAATTTTTAAAAACTAATCTGTATATGATTTTATTCCACTGAGAAATTTCGCATTAAATTCAGAATAAATGATAGCTGCTGACGAAAGAATTATGAATAAAACACACTTGTGATCTACCGGATGAAATTATTTTTTAAAAAATGTCATTATTATTTAAAATTTTCTTTAATCACATGTTCTACGACAATAGAAATAATTCAACAACAATGTACTTTCTTTTATAAATTTCTTGCTGAAGAAACAAATGAAAATATCGTTCATAAACTGAATATATACACCAGGCTATATCCACAATACCTAGTGAGAGACTAACATAAGTGAACCATGAGAACTGTGAGTTTTTCTGCTTATAATTAGAACAGATTTGAATAATCCACAATATGAAATCGAAGTTGGGTTTTTCCATTTAACTTCTGAGAGCAGTATGTTGAATTTTTTCCACTACACCAATTACCAGACCAGGCATCCAGCCAGGTAAAATCCACGTACAAAAGTACGTCCCTGAATTTAATTGGGAGATAAGGCATTTTCAGTTCAAAAAGCTCAACTGATTTGTGTCTTTCCGTCTCGAACAAATAATGTATTCTATGGAAGTCATCTAGTGATGTTCTCCAGTTGTGTTTTTTCATGAAATTCTCCAGTGATATTTTTTGTGTTAACCAGTTATGCTCCACTAAGATATTTTCCAACGATGTTCTTACGGGATGTTTTCCAAATTTGTACGAAAATGGACTAGTTCTGCCTGCACTTTTAAATGTTGATAATGAATCAGTGTCATTAAATAGAACGAAGTGGAGTAATTTCGATTAACGTGAAAAAATTGAATAGGGTTGAATGGAGTAGAATAGACTTGAATGAAGTAGAATAGACTTGAATGGCTAAAATAGATTAGAATAAACAGGAATAAACGTGAATGGACTAATTTGACTTGAATAAACCATGAAATGAAGAGAAAAATTATCACACTATCATTTAGCAACTTGACTAGGAAACAGACTAGAAAGTAGAATAGAACATAGATCAAGAATTGACAGGAGAAACTGATGAATAGAAAAAATCGGTAAGCAAGTAAACGAAAAATTATCATAGAAAATAGTTAGAGAATAGACTGAAAAAGACCAGAAATAGATTAGAAGATAGAATTGAGTATAGAATAGAAAATAAAATCAAGAAATAAGTATAAATTCGAAAAACTAGACGTAACGTTTGTTCTGAAGAACAAGGCGTATAAATAGAAAATACATTTTAATGTGTGCTAAAAATCTATTTTAATTTATTTGTAGTTTTATTAAATGACCTGCATGCATTCCATGTTCGAACGAAATAAATTTACTTAGGGAAGATTTCGCCCGTCACAAAAGCTACGGAGTTATAAAATCCTTTTGCTCTGGAATTTTGGAGTTCGTGAATACTGGAAAATTTCTGCCGCTCAAAAGTGGTCACAAAAATTATTGAAAGTGTTTGCCGGACTAACACTGAAAATATTTTGAAAAACTGGTTCCGAATTCGAAAATGTAAACCGAATCAAAATTAAATCTAAGCTTTCATTTTAAATTAAATTTAATTTTTTTTTTCAAAATATGAATAAAAATTAACCAATGAACTAAAATATTCCCATTTTAGGCCAGGAGTACCCTCAAAGTTTCCTTTTCAATTTGTCAGCTGATTTTACTGAAAAAGATACCCAGGGTTGTTAAAAATGAATATCATTAAAAATTCCAATAACTTTTTAAAAATACGAAATAGGAGACTACAACATAGAGCATTCCAAAAGACAGAAATAAATGTTATCTTACGCGTCTAGTATACCCTGCATGTAATCAAAAACATCAAGGGTCCAAGAGAGAAGATTTTTGTAATCAGCCAACAGAGAAAAATTGACCTTTCAACAACCCAAGTTCCACTATAAAGAAATAACGAAAAATTGAATCCATCGTCGGGAATTCAATACATTAAAACCTAAAAAAAATAACGATTCAGAGGATCTTCCAAAAGTGACAATCACAGTTTATTGTGAGAAGCATTAATACAGGATGATCTGGAAGAAAAGTTTCTGAACGTACATCGGAAAATGTTGGAAGGCTGAGAACTCTAGGGTCGACCATTTTAAATCGTAAGTCCAGCAAAGTAAAATAAAAATGAAAATTAACTCACGTTCCTTCAAATAATAGAAGTTTTATTTTCCTATCCTGTCTCTGAAAAAGATTATGGAACTTTCAACTGGGATACATATTTAGCAACCACCCTGACTTCGCGTTATTAAGTCTTCTTGAGACAAAATCATCTAACGTCAAGATATTTTGGGCCATTTTTCTTTACTTGATTGAAACATATGTTTAATGGTACATGATATGATACGTAATGCTAATTAAGTCATGACTGGACTGCAACAAACAACCAGTGGCTAAAATTCAACCTCTTGCATCATGTTTCTCGTCTGAGGAGCAAAACATCGCTGCTGACAAAAACCCGGGCTCGATAAACTTCACTGATCATGCGTCAACCGCATGACAGCCTTTTGACCATGAAAATTTATTCGATTATTCCAACAGCTTTTCGAATCCGGTTTTCTGTAGATTGTGATGCACATTTTCATGTGATAGAGACCCTGCGAGAGAACAAACAACTCTTTGTTCCGGCGTATGTACTGTGTCCTCTGCGCATGCACCGCTCACGACAGCTGTGACGCTCAGGCTTTTGTGAATGCGATCTGGTTGTCATCGGAAAAAACTAGTAAATCTTTCACCATTTTAAAAACATAATGGAATTAGTTTTGAGTGGGCGGTGGGAACATTTGCTATGCATATAAGCCGGCCTCTGCAGCTGAGGGGAAGTAGTGTACTTTTGACTGTTTTGAATAGCTGAAGTCGACGAGGATCGAGACAATCATGAAGGTACGTGCGCAGCTCCAGATGTTGGTTCGTGGAATTACCTTGCTCTCAGAAGTGATGAGTGTTCGATAAACCAAGCACTGTTCGTGAATAAAATTTGATTTTTTGAAAACTTTGTGTCAACTGTCTGTAAAAATGAATGTGTCTGACATTTACTAGTGAATACAGTCGGTAGCGTATTAAATAATCGTAAGATGATTTCTTTCTTACGAGTAGTTTATGAATACGGGGCCAATGATCATGATACGGTTAGACATTGTAAGTCAATATATCATCCCATACACGTGAATGTCTGGATCATCTTGTGGTTTTAAAATTTGTTCACCCTTATGATTAAATTCAAATTTGTTCACCCTTATGATTAAATTCAAATTTGTTCATCCTTTTGATTTAATTCAAATGTGTTCACCCTTCTGATTAAATTCCAATTTGTTCACCCTTATGATTAAATTCAAATTTGTTCACCCTTACGATTAAATTCAAATTTGTTCACCCTTTTGATTAAATTCAAATGTGTTCACCCTTATGATTAAATTCAAATTTGTTCACCCTTCTGATTAAATTCTAATTTGTTCACCCTTATGATTAAATTCAAATTTGTTC
>JACJUY010001252.1:76224-99532 GCA_014220935.1 Platorchestia sp. MABIK
TTAAATTCAAATGTGTTCACCCTTATGATTAAATTCAAATTTGTTCACCCTTATGATTAAATTCAAATTTGTTCACCCTTACGATTAAATTGAAATTTGTTCACCCTAATGATTACCCATAATTCAATTATGAACACAAATGATTTACGCGCACAGCCAAATTATATAGAACGTTAGTATTTCAGACAGTTCATAATTACTAGCATTTATGTTTTCATCCCAACACACACGAGTCCTCCGTTCGAGAATAAATGATCGGTATCGTCGCACAAATGCGCGGTCCGACTATTTGTACTTCGAAGTGGTATTGAAGTTTACATCATTTTTATGGTCTTCTGGGGTGTGTGAAACTGAAGTTCAATATTCAACTCAAATGAAACTGGATTTCAATTTTCAACTGTAAAATCAATAAAAACTTGAATAAAACCTACTTTCGTTTGACATCCACCAAGTAAATGGTTAAAATTTAGTTTGTGCCCACCGGTGGGTTTTCCATTTTCAGTTTTTGTTTTATTTTTTTTTAGTTTTAGTTTCAGTTTCAGTTGGTTACCTGAATTATGGCAACCTCTTCAGTGATCAGACCACCAAGCAGTCAAAGCATTGAATCTTGCACGGTACTGTTTAGTTGAATGCGGGACTTTGGAACTCCGGAACGAGGACAGCACACACACACTGATCATATTGATAATAATTGCATCCAAAACTAGTCTTGTATAAACGTTTAGTAAACTTTTTTTACACATGCCTATTTTTCGGACTGTTGAACTGTTAGTATGGGAACAGAGTCTTTTATAATGTTCGATTATATTGGGTTGGTCAAGAAGATCGTTCTTTGAGTGTCATCTTCCAGACAATCTAAAGATGGTTTGTATATTCTTATTCTGTCAATCCTGGATTCGGTACAGCGAACATGTTTGCGTCAGTGTGTAATGAGCCTCCAAATAGAGAAGCTCTAACACTTTTGCTTACACTCAATCCCTCGATGCCTAAATTCCGACATTTAGACTCGTAATTCATCTCTCAACTTCTCTCCAACAGTATTTCGCTGATCGCAAATCAACATTTTCTTTTTACGATTAATTTACATTTGCATCAAACAGTGTCAATTCTATTGTACAACTTATTATGAAGACAAAAATCATAGGAGTCAAAACAACTTTAAAACCCAACACGATGTACTTTATTCCATGTGTGAAGTGTTTTGAAATGGAAATTGTTGCTTCGACTTTTGTTTCTTTCTTCAAGTTCTTGTCTTGTAAAAACCGTTAAATTCAGTCTACCACGCTTTTATGCTCCAGCTTTGATTTTCTTATTATTGTTTTGATTTCAATAGGAAGTAATGTTGTGAAAAAAGTTGTGTGTTCAACAATGTTCACCACTCTCAGTTCCTCCTGAAATGTTGTAGTATACTACGTTTATGCTATACTAAAAGTTTAAAGTATACTTATTGGGAGAATAAGTTTTTGAAAATACGCATTGAAATAATGTCAAGGCTCCTAACTTTTTGGTTGTCAGTGTTCAGTTAGTCGTTAGAAGAATAAAGTCAAAAATTTCGGATTGATAGGATATGATGTATATATAGGTTAATTGAAGCGCTTGAAGGCAAAATAAATTCATTCAAAATTCCATCAAATCAAATTGCCGCAAATTAATTTAAGTTAATAATACACTGCTCATAGTGGCACTTCATTCCAATATGACTTGCTTAAAATTGCATTCTTCGTTTGAACGTGACGACATTTTACTTCTCTAGAGATTTACTATTCTAGCTTTTTTCTACATTGCTCCAATGTTGCACCATTTAGCAACCGATCGTATTAATACTGTACAAAACATCCACGTTGCCTGCCAATAACACCTCGTTAATTTCATATTTGGTGCCAATCCCTCACAAACCATTCACGTTGTCTGCCAAAAACACCCGAAAAATTTCATGTCAGTACACTCCCTCATAAGACATTCATGTTGCCTGCCAATAACACCCCAATAATTTTCTTCCAACAGTTGCTGTTGCTGGTGATTGGCTGCTGCGTCGCCTTGGCGGTGAGTGTCTGTGCGTGCCTCAAAAAAGCTGTAATTTCTTCGCAGATTTTAGTGATAAAAGTAGAAAGCTTCAAGAAATAAATTGTGAGCCAATTACTGTTGGTGAAACTCATGAATTTTCATTAATAAATAACGCATGCAAAACCTATTTGGAATTTGTCGACGAACCAGTGTCTTGTTCGTTATAAAAACGATTTACATGCATTTCTTTGGGATAAATTTAAACCTTCAACCATTCATGAACTAGTCTGTTTTTTATTTTTATTGGCTTATTTCAATTGCAATAGATAGAAACGTAACTCATTACAAAATAAAAATAAGTTTCCAGTTAAATCAGTTTTAAGTTATACAGGATGTTCCTGAATAAGAGGTACAAAATTACACACCAATTAGAAAATTAACCGAATAAACACTTTTTTATGACATTTTTCGAAAAAATTCGTTTTTGGGATACTATCTGTTCATTGTTTTAAAGGATGAAATTTTAGGATAAAATAACTCGCAATATTTTTTTTAATTTACTTTACAAAAATTGTTCAAAATGTATTCCACCTAGATCAATGCTCTTTTCAAATCTTAGCCTTAACGACTACCGGATATTGAGAAACACGTCTGCCATTTCAGCATTTTTTAAGCTGTTCGTGTTACCAGCGTCGTGGCTTCTGTGAAACTGAACGGTGCTAACAAGACAAACATGAAGTAACCTTGTAGCACGATCTAGAACCTTCTAAAACCTTCTCGCCAAAACTTTTCTAACAAATTTCACTAAAACTATATTTTATTATTTTAACCTCTCATAGAATAGAAGTAGCCGTAACGTGAAGTCAAAATAAATATTGCGTGGTATTGTGAAATTAAACTTCATCCATTAAAACAATAAACAGCTAATATCTCAAAAACCCGAATTTTTTTCGGAAAATTTCATAAAAGAAAAACGATTATTTGACCATTTTCTACGCGGTGTGCGATTTTGTACCTCTTGTTCTGAAGCACCCTGCGTGACAAAAATTTGCCTAATACTTTAAACACTTCTGCTGCCACTTTTAAGCAATAAAATTTTCAGCAGAAGTTGAATCAGAAGTAAGGCAGTAGGCAAGTTATCAGAGAAATTTACCCCGTTAAAAACATTTTAACATAACAACAAAAAACTCGTTCGTTAACGCACGGATGAGTTCCTCGGTCTTAATTGGAACGCGATTGGAATGTCAATGAAAACTGATCTATTGAATTTGTTATCTCTTCTTGTACAGTACGTCAGAGAATAAATATCCCCACTCACCTGAGCATTTTCATTTCTCCACCAGGTGCTCCAGCACATGTGTTGTTAAATGTCCTCTGGCTGGTTATAGTGCAGGTGCACTAGCAGGTACACTAGCAGGTGGATTAGTGGATGCTCTGGCAGGTGAACTAGCAAATTCTCAGGCAAATACACTAGCAAATGTACTAGTAGATGCATGAGCAGGTGCTAAGCTATCAGATGCTCAACTTGTTGAACTAGCTGATGCACCAGAAGATTCTCTAGCAGGTGAAGCAGTAAATGCTCTAGCAGATTCTCCGTCAAATGCACCAGCAAATGAATCAGCAGATGCATTAGCAGGTGTACTGGTTCCGCATCATATATCTGACGCGCTGTAGCAGGTCCACAGCTGCTGGCCGCCGGCACGAACAAAGGCTGAAAGCTCTTTTTGTGTTTCCGTTTTGGTTGCGTTGAAAATAATTTGTACGTAGAAGACGAAACAATGGCAGAGTTGGCCTTCGAAATGGAATTGATTGTGCTAGAATTTCCCTTTGAATTTTAGTGGTTGAGTAGTTCTAGCCAAGTGACATTCAGTTATTAACGATAGGGAAGGAAAATTTATTCCGCAAGAAGATTTAAGCACTGTTTTATATGGAATATCAGTCAACATTGCCAGAAGCGGTGAGCATTTTTTGTTAACGCAACTGATCATTGCCGGGGAAATCAATCGCCTTTTTGCGCACCACTCAACACGGCTGGGAATACATTGCTCAGATGTTGCTGCTTCAACAGTCGTCCGTTTCAGTTGTTTTATATCAGTTCATTTCCTCCAATAATGTCATCAAATTGGGACGAGATATGACCAACCCTCACTGTGCTTTTGCTCAGAGGCATAATTACAGCTGGATATATCACAGAAATCTTAGGTAATACGCTTCAAGCGTTAAATATGTTGGCATCTGCGGTGTTAGTTCTCCCATTTTCAAGTAGTTCGCTTCAATCTTGAAATGCTGTCCACTTTAGTTTTTCTATTCAATTTCACGCAACTGTACCGACCACTAAATACATGCACTGTTGTAAATGCTCAGTGACCTGCTTAATGAGTGTTCGTACGAGAAAAACAATTTGAAAAGGTGTGAAAATTTGACCTGCATTCTTTTCAGATTTATTTTTAACTATTACATGCTATCAAAGATTCTAAAACATTGAGCATTAATTGATAATTTCTCTTCTTTTCAGGTTAGCAAGCCAGCAGAAGGTGAGGCTATACATCTAAAGATTTGTTAAAATTTGTCGTAGTTCAGGCTGTCCTCAGACGTCCCTGTGAGTTGGGTTATTGACCAATTGTCTCAACACGGTGAGTGAAGGCCGAGAGTACGGACGTCCAACCTTAGCTCAGCAATGGGCGAGTCAAGGGTTGCATGTACAAAAATGTTGTTTTCAGTTCATAATTTTTAGAATTTCAGTTTATTCGTATATACTATTGAAGACTTGCTCTCCAACGGAAAAAGCTATTAAAATCAACGTTTTTTGTTTTCATTTGAGGGAATAACTATCGCACGGAACGGCAGTGAAAATTAAATACAGGAAATACATCTCAATGATTCAGTAAAGATACTTCTTTGAACTTTTCAGATTCTCTTCGGAACACAGAGAGAATCAAACGTCAAAAACGTTCATGGCAACTCAATTTAGAAATCTTCAAAGAATTATATTTGCATCACACTCCCAATAGTGTCTGTACGTTTTGTGCAGGAATCTAGCTTCATAGTAATCTAACCGAATCCGAATTTTCGCTGCTATATCAACTCCTACAGTTTTCTAGACGTTTGAATCGAACTCTACAATTTATGGGAAAATTAAAAAATAGAAATAGAAGAGGAGTGAACGAATATAACTTCATTACTATTACTAGTAACTATATTCTATCAAATTAAAGAACAAACACCATGACCGCTACATAACAGCTCACCTACACACAACACACAATCATCCGACGCATGACAGGCAGTGTTGAGGCGCTTGCGGCTTCTCTTTATTGTTTGAACCAGAAGAGAAAAGAAGAAAGAAAGAAAAACCGTTCATTTTCAAAAAAGTAGACACATGAGAGACATGCCAACAAATTGACTTTTAAAACTTTCTTAATATAAGACGTCCTTAGACAAACGTACCACACGAGGAGTACTAATAAACAAACTATCCGTGGTCTACTGATAGACGAATTATACGAGGTGTACTAATAGACAAAGTATACGAGGTGTACTAATAGACAAACCATACAAGGTATACTAATAGACAATCAAAAAGAATGAGCAACAATGGTTGGAACCTGTCGAAGCTGTTAGATGAAATAGCTGCTGTAATTGACGTGCAACAAGAAGCATTACAATTGAAACTACTTTTACTCCTCATAAAAAATCAAGTCACTTCTGCCGTAGCGGTGACACTAAAAGCAGGTGCAGAGCATAACAACGTGTCGGCTGTTGCCAGCGCTATGTTGTAGCACACGCATTGGAACACGTTTCAAGCTCACTACACGAACGATTCGGCAAGCGTTCGAACCTAAAATTGTTTCCCAGTCATTATTTCGACGATTCGCAGAACAGAGGAAATTCTCTCGAAGCTTCTGAATAAACTTATCATGACACACAATATTTCAGTGAATGGTAAGTTTTGAAATCTTTTTGATTTGAATTGAGAACTCCTTTTTAAAAACATTAATGCAATTAAACACTTTATTATATGCAAATTCATTTGGCAAATGCAGGGTGGTTGGTAGGTCATAAGCCCAACGCCTTAATTTAAATGCCTTTTCGGAACTTACTCACCGTTCAGGGTTTATAGCTTAGGTAACTTCTATTTTTGCCTTGTGCTTCTGAGGGCATTTATAGTTAGCAAATAATTGCATGAGCTGTTCCATATCAGTTTGAAAGCAATACTAGTTGTTGCAGCAAAATCACACTCATGACAAAAAGATGACAATAGGTTTTATTAGGCAATAAAACCAAAACTTGTGCACACAGAGATTTGACACTTTATTTAGCAATAGTTGGAGTTACATACTATATTACTTTCAAATGCACCCACGGCCGGTGGCGACGACAAACTCTCTGCGGACGCAAATTGAAGCACACGCTTTGGCGATCACGATGTCAGCGAACGCTTCCACGATGGCAGTCTTCAGAGTCAACCGTGTCGTGGGTCTTGGTCTCATCACCCCCTTAAAAATTGGTCTACGGGGTAGCAGTCTGGTGAGGAGGGCGGCCACTTGTCCAGCGACAAGTGGGGAGAAACAATGTTGAGGAGCGAAGCCTGGGTAGTCTAGCACTTTAGTGACGGTGATCTTGTTCATCCAAGACTTCATTACGCTCCAAACGAAAGTCCCACATTGTGTAAAAAACAGTAGCCCAAAAATGCTCGTTTGCCTACGTTATGGACCTTTCGTTTGGCGGTAAGCTCGTCTTTCTACCCGCACGCCTTCCACTTCCTCCAAATGTCCATGATCAATGTCCTGTCGAACCCAGATCAGGCCAACACTTGCGTAGGCTTCTTACAGACGCAAAAAGAAGCTACTACCGCTGCTCTCTGCGCTCATATTCCATCGTGGAAGAGGACATCGAAAAAACACTAGTTAGGTGTGAAGTGTCAGATTTTACTGCAACACCCTGTACTCATCTGAACAACTTGAAATTACTCTATTTACTGAAGCTTTAACTTTTAATATGTATATGGAAAGATTACTATGAAGCTAGGTTTCTGCACACAACGTACAGACACTATTGAAAGTGTGGTGAAACTGATTTATCGCATGAATTTGTAATAAAAAATTTTTTTAAATAATTTCGATTGAAATATTATTTTTCCTATGACACTCGTTTCTGAAGATGTTTTCAGAACTCCATTGATTTGGACTTCATGCTGTCTTAAACATCTCTATTATGTAATATATATAGGAAAACTTCGGCACTATCCCCAGTGGTAAACTGTGGTCGATATTTTGCGTAATTAACATGAACTTTCCCCCAGACGCATGCGCCGCAATGCGGGCCCGCTTGTTGCCCTCCCTGGAGCCGTCAGCTCGCGCTGACGCCGGCGCCCTCCGAGCCTGCGATGCTGACAGTGACGGCGCTGTCCATCCTGCTGAGTTTGTCAGCTGTGTGCATCGCGCGATCGGCAGCACAGCCCGCATGGACCGAGCTGAAATTGGGGAGAGGTGAGATGTTGGTGATGTTGATGGAGCGGGATGAGGGTGATGTTTGTGACCGAGAAATGTAGTTGATGTAAGTGGCCGAACGATGTGGATGATGCAAGTTGCTTAATGATGTTAATGCTCAAGTGATCAGTTGACTGTGAAAGATTGACGGCACACTGAGGTTAATACAGAATAGGATGAGGTGGCAAAGGATTTTGTATTATTAATTAGTTTACAGAGTGGGTCAGTGAGAAACGGATTGCTTGACACTCAAAAAGTTCTTTTCACTGAAAAAATATCCCAGGATCCCGCAGTGTGATATGTTACCCCAGCGCAAGTCAAAAAGGATTACCTTTCTTGAACAACGTAGTTGTTTTCTAGGTTGCTAAATATCAGTAATTCATTGAGCATTCATTCAGCAGTTCATTTAAATTAGAAGAAGAGAGTTTAAAACGCTAACTTTATAATCAAGGAAAGAAAATCCTGTTGAAATGTTTAAAATGAACGAATCATTCCAGACACATAATGTTTGCATAGCGATTGAAGCATTTAAGCGCGTCACCAAAATCTTAACATCGTTTTTATCTTACAGGAGACCAATAAATTTCAAAAGATATGAAATTCAAAGATAATATACATAAGTGTGTATAAAAGTTTATAAAACACGGAAAAAATACCTTCAAAATTGTAAAATCTTTTTTAATAGTCGTGATATCACTTTAGAAAGTTTCTTATCTAACAGTATAAGAGTCATCAGTGGTTCTGATTCATTTTACAGAGCACCAAAAGCTCAAACTTGATGTTGCAATCGAAAACGACACGTGCATATCTATGGACAAAGCTGCCACACTAATTTATTTACACTTCTCGAAAACTGACACCCTCATGTATGCGTTAGTTTCTGATGAGTTGAGTCATTGTCGTTCGTGAGCTACCAACTTATAAGTGTATAGCTAAGAACTAATATGTCTTTCACACATCTAGTTGAACGAAGTTCTTCGAGTAATTACATGAGATGTCGATTTGGTATAAATGAAAACGTTTCATTTCCACCTTTAATTTATCATAAATGAAATTATTCTTCTCGTGCTGAGCAACCTCGTCATAAGTTCCAGTGAAAAATACGTAGCTACTCACAGCAATTTATAAGTATGCAGTAGAACTCTGTGTGTACATGTTAGAGAATTATTATCAGTCTTGAAAAATACATACTCTTTTCTTCCAGGATCAGCTGCTTCCGGAGCATGATGGAGGGAACACTCCTTGGTGTTCAGCAGAGTCAGAGGATAGACAACGAGCAAATTCGCCAAATGGGCATTGATGCCAGAAGTTCATCTGGAGGTTTTACCGGAGAAGTAGGGCTTCCAACACTAGATTGCGCTGGGCAGAATCAACTAGGACAAATTTTAGGTACAATTGCAACTGGACAGCTACGAAACGCCTATGATGCTCTCGTTAACTGGTACGTTTACGTAATCGCCCAATCGAGTGGTCTTTTGAATGGCTTACTGCATAATGTGAGCTTCATTTTGCAGTCTCTTCTTTCTGGGAGATCCTCTGAAGCTTTGGTTTTTATGGTGACAGCATTTGTCCGAAGCGCCAACAACAACCTAACTATGCCCGTTGAAGACACTCTTATTTGGGCACTGTTCGAAATATCACTTGGGAAACCTACTGCCGCTCGGAATAGAATTAAAAAATTTTTGGATGATGCTGTCCCGAATTCAGAGCCCCAAGACGAACTCCAATCGATCATTGATGCCTTTGACACTGAGTCTTCTGCCGCAGCCACGGCCATCATAATTTCACTCCTTGCGGGACTCACGACATCTTTGGATGATGCAATCATGACCGATATTCTCGATGTTTACGACGAACTTCTCCGACAAAATGCGACAGTGAAGGATTCATTTACCGCCATCTTGGGTGAGATCCAGTCAACTGAGGAGTGTCTCAGTGCCGCACTTGTGCAAAGACTCGGTACAATTGCGCTTGCGTTGGGACTTGGAGACTCCCTTGCACAAATACGCAGTGTTATTACCCTTTTAACGGCTTCCTGTGGCTTTGATGGTGATTTCGTTCTTTCCTTGGCTAGAGTGGTCGACGATATTAGTGGTGTAGATACCCAAGGAATCTTGACTAAACTTATCGCAGACTATGGAAGTAATCCTTCCTATGAAGGAGCAATAGGTTGCCTCCAGGCAGCATTAGATGGACTGAGCGACCCCGATGGTGAGGCAAACGCCCTGGATGAAATAAGGGATATCGTGCAAGAGTGCGCTGGGGTGTAGAGGATGACGATCAGTCGATTTAGTCAGGTGGGATTGAGTTCATTGGTTGAGCGTTTGGAGTCATGGCTTAGGAATTTAGAAACGCTACAGGTTTTCTCGTCAAGTATAATGCTTAATACCGTCAAAAATGTAATGAACATGAAAGAATTCTTCCAGCTATTTAAATTTTTCACCAGATGAAGTTTCCCTGCACGTTTAGTAAAAATTGGTTGTAAATGCGTTTTAATTTTCCACCAATTCAATGAAAAATGGTTCGTTCTGTGTGAAAAGAGATGGTTTTGTTTATGCAAGTTTGAAAACAGACATGAAAACCGAAACTAAAGTTAAATTTATCTGTATTTTACGAGATTATCATAAAATATCTTGAATGTATACCCATTGGAATAAAGTCGTTTAACAAGACAATGTTCTCTGACTAATTTTTTCTTAAAAAATTAAGGAAGGCTTATACTTTTTCGATCACGTCGCCGACAATTTGAAGTAACTCTTGTGCTCAATTAAAATCGAATCATATTTAAATTTACTGAACGAAGAGGTAGTTCATTATTTGTGGTCCTCAAAGTTGCATGAGTTCTTGCCTCGTAACTACGTCATCGAACAAGAATTAATAAATGAAAGTTACGGTTCAAAATAAATGGATTTAGAAGCAAAAATATAATTAGCAAGATGAGCTACAACCCTCAGCATTTCCCCTAAGTGTAAAAGCTTAAATGATAATTTCGTGTATAACGCAATTTCATTTCATTTTCGTAACTACCGCTCTAGGCCTCATTGCTGCAATTCAATGGTAAGGCAAAAAAATAGAACTAGGTTAAATGTGTCGGGAGAAAAAACTGAGTTTCACAATCTTGGTCTGCTACTCAGGTCCCGTGCCGTCAAACACCAATCATAATTGCGTCCCATTTATGACCACCATTTTATACGCACAAGCACCCGCATATTAACATAATTTCAACGCAACAACTCAATACCAGGATCTTTACATAGAGGTGTGGTCTCATAATTTAACCGTTCATTCGCTTTATCAAGAAAATTAGAGCCTCTACAAGATCAGTTTTTTACACCATTTTGTCCCCACCATACGATTTCTGATTGTCAATTAACCAATTTGTCATCATCATTCAATTTCACTTGACCCAACCTAACCTAATTTACTACAATCTTATTCACACACATTGATTGAAATAATTTTTAATGTTTTTTACCTCGGTTGAAACATCACGAAATTTCCAACACTGGACTGCAATGGGCAGAATCAACTAGGACAAATTTTAGGTACAATTGCAATTGGACGGCTACAAAACGCTTACGAAATTTTCTCAATCTACTGCAATGCACACATTTGAATTTGATTGCTCGTAAGCCCTAAAATGTTCAGCAACTTCTTGGGCATCCGACCAAAACGGGATTTTGAAAGATCCAATTATTTATACATAGTATCCCTGATCTAACGACACGCTAGATTAATGGTTTGACACAGAATTTCGATACTTGAGTTGACTAAAACAATTTAAATGATCGAAATGAAAGCAGTACATTGTTGGAGACTTCGGATCAATTTTATACCACGGTAAAATACCAATCTATTTTATTCTTTTGTGATGAAGAACTTGCTTGTTTACCTAGAATCGATAACTTTGAAATAAAAATTAGAGATTTAAAACTCACTTGGAAATGAAAGTACGATCTTGTCTTTGGATCTCCCCTGGGGCCTAATTCCAAGTTCTCGTTCCAGTAAAATGAAAATTCTGTTGAGAACGAACGTGCGCTTTGACGAGGAAAAAAATTAATTTACTTCTACGTATTTCGGGCTCGTTGCTCTCGATGGCCAGTTTGTACACCGAATAACTGTTGAAGATCTTTGTCGCCATCATTAATCAACGTTTATGCCTAAACTTACACGTGGAGAGCTTACGGAAAACTATAAGCTTAAGTATTCTCAAACCTTTGAACACAATTGTGTCGACATTGAATTCCCATTTTCGCGCCGCATGAAAGCCTTTTTTACAGGAGCGTGATGAGCAAAGTGCTGTTATTTTTATCCGTTCATCAACATATTTATAACAATTATTCTTCATATGGAAAAGCAAGCATTTTAAAATTATTTTCAAAGCCTTTCCAAGTATTTTACATTTCGACATATCGAAAATTCCTACGGATTCTTGCTTTTTACTGTAGGAACCAAATGCATTTCATAGGCCAGATTTTCAGAAATGCCAATACCCTGAAACAACAAAGGTTGATTTCGTCAACCTGGCCGTCATCAATTTTAAAGCAAATTGATACGCATTCCATTAGTGAGGGAAAATAAGGATTTCGTTCATAGATATTGACGCGTAGTTCACTCACTTCGAGCGAGATTGAATTTTTTTGCGATTCGCCTTTTATTCTTTTAAAGAACTAGACATCTTGCTATCATAGGCAGAAAGAGTGAGTTAGAAAAATGAAGTTGATTTAATCTCATCGCTAATGAAAATTTACTTATAGTGAGATCCTATGACCAATCCTTGTGGAACTCCATGGCTAATTTCCGCTAGTTTTGATAGTACGCAACCTATAGCAACGTACTGCTCCGTATTTGTTAGGTATGACTTGCACCATTCATGCGCAACTAACGTAACATAATAATATCGAATGAAATGATGAAAAATTACTCATTTTTATTTCCACCGACTAACCGATCGCTCATGAGCGTAAAAGTGAGAACCACGGGCATTGGCTTACTACGGATTACCAGAAGCTCGCTATTTCAATTTGCATTTGTTTCAAGTAATAAACATTTCAAGGGTACCCAACGCCAGAAGTTCTGTTTACGATTACCAGTTAATGAAATCAAAACAGCACAGAAAATCCATCTCCGGAGCAAAAAAGCATCCTAGACTAAAGTGAAAATATATCCATTACAATTTCTTAAAGTGGGAAAATAAAATTGGAAATTAGAATTTAGCTTTCGATAGAGTTTGTGCATGGGATATGTTGCATCAAATTGGGTTTTGAAATTGCCTTAATACTAATGACTTTTGCGATCTTAATATTTTCCACGGCAGCAATCTCAGTGGTTGAAAAACTCAAAAATTCATCGAAAACAATTCACACGCTTTTCAATTCTAAACAATGCATTTTGATGACGACTTGAGAGACGAAGTACGAGTCACAATACGGGAATTTAAGCGTGTGTGCACATTCGGGAATTCGGTGTTTAGGTCGGCAACCACATGCGACATACGACATGTTAGATGCTTGGTGAGCCCCACGGTAGAGGAAACATGGTAGGGCCATTTCTATGGGAGAAAATAAGCTTCTTCTTGTTCGGCTAGCCAATAGAAAGGCTTTATTTCAAGCAAACTTTATGACGTCACCAAAACGCCCTGTCGTTAAGCCAATAGTGGAGCGAATTTGGGGGTAGCAGTGCAACCAGATGCAAAATAAGCGCTGCTATTGGGTCGTCGCCGTGACGTCAGCAAACCCACTCCGTCGACGATAAAAAGGCTGGTTTGACCCTACCTTGTTTTCTCCACCGTGGTGAGCCCCCAGTGCTTACTCGTAGGATTTCCATAATGCAGGTAAATCACAGGTTGGCACAAATTGAATTTTAGCCATTCGCTTGATGGAAATCTAACGAAGAGGTGTTCCACCTGAATTTTTGCTGGCTTTAACGTAAAAATTTGAAATTAAATTTCATAAGAGTTCAATGTTGATCTTTACTTTAACTCGCCGCGGTGAACGTTTAACACCTTGATCGTGTGGGGTGAAACTGAAGTTCAATCTTGAACTCAAATTAATTTGAGGCAAGCGAACAACTTGACTGGATCGTGGCTTCATTTTGCTTTGATTATGTATTTGTGAAAGTTGAGTTTGTGATTACTGGTTGGTCGGAAGCATAGTGAAAATTTTCTCCGTGACCACCGGTGACTCATGTCGCAGTCAAAGGGGTAAATAACGTCTGTAAATTCAACTGTTTCCGGACGGGCATGTTTTAACCATAAACCAAGAAATATTGTATACGATACCTTGAAGAAAACACTTTTCTTGAATTCAATGCAACTTAACCTTCCTGAGAAATTCGCTTTACACAATTTTGGTATGAAATCGATGAAAAATAATTTTACTCCGTCGAACCATTTGTACAGTAGCCTTGATTTTTATGATGTTGTACCTTAATGTTCTTTTACTTATGTTTTATACGCTTTTAACTCGCTCAACCACATTCTACTATGGTTCTACAAGATTGAAATTTGCTTCTCAATATTTCTATTTGATTTGAAATTATTTTCGATGGCTTCAACATGTTTTACTCTCACATATTCATAATATAAAGTAATTTCTTTTTTCACTCAGACTTTACATGATTTAAAATTGTCATTTTAAATTCTAATT
This sequence comes from Platorchestia sp. MABIK, assembly GCA_014220935.1. NCBI lineage: Eukaryota > Metazoa > Arthropoda > Malacostraca > Amphipoda > Talitridae > Platorchestia > Platorchestia sp. MABIK. Next base: position 90,365 of record JACJUY010001252.1, read on the forward strand.
TGTTCTTACATGATTTGAAATCGTTCCACCTCATCTTACTCAAGTTTTCATTCGTTTACCTCTTTTCTGCACATTTCACTTAGGTTTAACAGGACATTAAATTGCCATATCACGTCTTACTTAATAAAAAAAGTTGCGTAGAACTTGAACGTAGACTGATTGGAAAGCAATAAATTGGTCAACGAATTTGAAAATTTCTTGAGCGTTTTTTTAAGTGTTACGCGATTTTAAACTGCTTTAGTCACTGAGAAAGCCAAATGATTTATCGTTAGCCTATCGTACACTCTTCATGTGCTGTTGAAAATAACAAAAACATTTACGCAAGTTAACATTATATTTTTTCAATTAATGTGGCCGAGAGAAAAGCACATTGTCTTGCTTTTGCTGGTCAGATGCGGACTCGAAATCTTGCACTGGATTGAGTGAGTTCCCTCAAATTTTATTTTCATTTTGAGACGAGGTTATAGTTTTGTTGGGATTGCAACTATGGGGTAGTACTAATGATTGATTAAGTCCGCTTATCTATTTTCATGGTAATTTCTTAACCTTTGTAGTAGTGCACCTGCACCATGTGTGTGTGTGTGAGAAGACAATAAAATGGATGTTAACTTACGTGACACTTCGAAACAAAATAGTTGGGTCATGCATCTGTACTGTGCACCAAATCAAAAATTCCTCAAGGAAGTAGGTGCGGAGACAGAAGCAGTAAAACGAATGCAAGGAGACAGGGAGCGTCAAAATGTCAACGTGCGATAGCTTTTGACAAAACGCCAAAAATGTCTATGGTTTTAAATTAAATAAAGTTTATCCACAAGCTCAATTAACTTTTAATTCAGAAAATCACACCGAACTTTACGTGTGTTGTGTGGCACGCAGATATTCCCTTTACTGTGCATGACGATGCTATCCCTGGAAATTTCAACTCGGATGATGAGAAATATATCTAAATAAATGGATTAGCCATCGTCTGTATTTACTTGTTTAAAGTACTCTTCTCAAAACTCTGGGGATCAAAAGTTTTAATGATTCACATTTGCTTTACGAATTGTGCACGACTTCAGCACAAGTTGATTCAGCGCGAGTTGAAAATGTTGATTCCATCGTGCAAACCAACATCTATACCAGTGATTCTTCATCTTTTTACTCCCACGCCCCCCTTAAGAATAAATTTTTTCCTTTCGAGGCCCCCTAAGGGTTTTTAAATAGGTCCTCAAACTTATTTTACTTATTTGAAACTCATACTTATTCAAGAGTGAAAGTTACCACTTTTCTCGGAAACATTACTGGGAAACATCAGGCTTTACTGCAGAGACTCGAACCTCCCCCTGGAATCTGCTCACGCCCCCCAGGAGGGCGACCCCCCCAGGTTAAGCTTGAAGTCAACGTTTTTTAAAGTTCATCGTAAAGGTTCTCTTCGCTCTCATGAGATCCCACTTGTGTTGGCTAGTGAATATGCAATACACACCACTCAGCACTCACCACCACCCAGCACCACTCAACAGAGAACGCAGCTTTCAACACGCCGTAGCTCCTGCTCACCGTCCACACCACACGCGCAGGTGTCGCGCTCATCAAAGCTCACATGCGTGTTGTCTTCTCTACTGATATGTTAAACTTATAATAATTCTGTAGAGACATTGATCTGGCTTCTACTTTCCTTGTTACATTTGTGCTGAGTTTTGTTTTACTATGCTAGGCTTATAACTGTATAACACTATATCCCTTACTCTGATATTTTTTAGCACCTTTGTCTCTGTATATCCAAACTACTTTTTTCTCAAAATGGTGAGACAGCCTCGTAAATTTTAAATAAAGAATCATTTTTACTTCACATCGTATAATTCCACACAGCTCTATTTCTATCACCGTCATCTGGTTTAAATTTCATTTCATTCAGTATATTTGACTTAATTTCGGCATCATTCAATTCTTTGGATTTCATTCAATAAAAAAAGTCAAATTTACCTGCGAAAATGAGCGAATAACCGATAAAATATCGCTTGTAGAAGCTCTTGTAATAAAGTGCGCACTGATGATGCAAAAAGACAACGCAGAAATTCCATCTACTATATGAGACAGCAAAATCCCTGGCGGTACGCAATTCCATCTACTGTATGAGGCTACAAAATCCCTGGCGGAACGCAATTCCATCTACTATATGAGGCTACAAAATCCCTGGTGGTATGCAATTCCATATTCTGTATGAGGCTACAAAATCCCTGGTGGTATGCAATTCCATACACTATATGAGGCTACAAATTCCCTGGTGGTATGCAATTCCATACACTATATGAGGCTACAAAATCCCTGGCGGTATGCAATTCCATACACTATATGAGGCTTCAAAATCCCTGGTGGTATGCAATTCCATACACTATATGAGGCTACAAAATCCCTGGTGGTATGCAATTCCATACACTATATGAGGCTACAAAATCCCTGGCGGTAAGTAATTCCATACACTATATGAGGCTACAAAATCCCTGGCGGTATGCAATTCCGTACACTATATGAGGCTACAAAATCCCTGGCGGTATGCAATTCCATACACTATATGAGGCTCCATATACTATATGAGGCTATAAAATCATTGGCGGTGTGCAATTCCGTATACTGTATGCGACCGCAAAATCCTGGCGGTATGGGGAAAAGATACTTAAATATTAAGTAATATATCCGTAGAGCTTTGAAGAGAAAAACGAAGAAATGTGCCAACCAGGAAATTTTTACCATCTCATTTCCCATGTTTACTCTTTTAAACCTGATATCGAACAACTCAATGGTTGAATGAAAATCAAGTACCTAAAAATGTAATAACTATTGATATTGAGTAATGAAGGTTCATCGGACTACATAGTTGTTGCAGGAAGGAATGAGTGCCTTCACATATTTTCGCGAAACATTTGCTGTCCACAACTCCTATAAAACATGAGCGCGTGTTCCAGCTCACTTCTACTACTTGCCGAACGCAGTTATTCTCTTCGAGATACAAATAACTCTCAATAACTGGTATTAAGTAACTTTTCCTCAAGAGATGAATGAATAATTAATAACAACTAAAATAACTGCAAAATTCGATTCCACTTGATAATGTTGAAAAGAGAGTGTAAACAGGGAGTGAAATCAATTTTTTTTAGTTTTTGCTGATGCTTCTGATGACGTGCGGTTAATAAACTATGAATGCAAGTTGAATTCTTTTAATATAGTCCAGCATCTCACATGCTTCAAACCTCCTTGAAAAGAAAGCCAGCTCAAAAGAAAGATTTTCTCTGAATATTTTAGAAATTTTTTTCATTTCCAGTCTTATCATTTCACTGTTGTCCTACATTAGTTAACTGAATTGAATGATGTTCATGAAATCATTTCATCATATTACCACATCAGTTGACCATCTCGTCAGAATAACAATGTCATTAGAGTAGACCATCCGCATTAGTTCAGCATAATAGTTTTTATTTTACTAGTGTTATTCAATATGTATATTAGTTCCCTTCACCAGTTCAGTAAATTTACTCAGTAAATTTCGCCTCAAAGGGTTTTAAAATCAGAAAATTCTGAATCCATTTTCCATGTAAAAACCTCATTTACTCTTTATATGAACTTTAGAGTTCAAAGTTCTGCAACCATTGTACGATGTACATGTAAAAATGGTCAAATAACTTCATGGTAAAAGCTTATTATTTAGATTTTCGTCAATATCCCTGAGCAACATGTCCGCAAAAATGAAGATCATCTTCTTCAAGGAAAATGTTTTCAATCAAGAAACGTCCGAACTATTGTCATATTTTTCAACCAATTTTGCAACAATGCCGCACTTCGCAAACGAAATTGTTATTTTCGTTCAAAGAATTTCTTCTCGAGCATTGCCATTTTTTTCTAGACATTTTCCCAAGCCAGCGAAGTTTTTGCCACGAAGCTCAGAAAAGTGTTGCTACATGTTTTCACGCTATTGCTAATTAACCACTCCCTTGTGATTTTACAAGAAGTGTTGTAAAAATTCCCCATGATTCTTCAGGGAAAGTTCCAAAACAAGTTTGACAATACTTTTTTGCCCTGTATAACATCATTTCAATTTTTTTTCAAAATCTTCACCAAAAAAGCATCGTATTTTTTTCGGAGACACTCCATAATGCATTCGGCAATATCTGCTGGAGTGCACGCATTTGTTGCCGCAGTTCCCGTAAGGACAAAAATCTTGGCATCGTCGCAATCGTCGAATAAAGTACAGTTAAGTAATGAAGCAATTAAAAAGGAAATTTAAAAATTAGATATCTAGTATAATCAATACCTTCAATGGGAGATTTAAGAAATTGTGTAATGCAGTCATGACCCCAACAGTCTTTTTAAAAGATAGCATAGCATGGTAATGATCCCAAGCGAGTTACCAAAATTTCATAATTCAGTTAGAACCTCGTTGATTTTTCAGATTTTAAATCTAATTATCGAAGTAATTTTCCGCATTAAAAATCATAACATTTCATACAACATGGAAATAGATGATAATTTTTGTGCGTACCAAGGGATATTGATTGGCAGAGTAGCTTTGACGTTTACTAGTGCGTGGTGAGTGAAGAGGTTGCCATATGGAAAATCCGCCACTGAGAGCGCTGCAACCTATTTTATACTAAGGGAAAAGTGATCCAAAACGCACAAAGGCACTGACACAGTTAGTCGATTTTAACCGGGTATTTTTTTGCGATATTCCTCAATTGGATGATGAAAATCCGGCCAGTGAAACGACGAAAAATGGATAGAATGTGGGTGTGAAGACGGCAAAATGATACAACTTTCCTAGTAAAATGTATTTGTTAACTCTGGATACACGTACACAGCGTCCGCTGCCTTGGCGGTGCTGCCTTATTTGACGGAGGTTAAATAATACATTCCCCCTTCCTGAGGGGGAGGTAAGGGGGAATTTGGAGACTGTATCATCACAGACGGGACTATCTCATTCAAACCAGGGGACCTTTCTATATTGGAGGGGGTTTGTGGGGAAGTCATCACTATCGACGGGATTGTCTTATTTATCTAACCTAAACAGGGGCTTCTCCTTCTTGGAGAACTTCATGTTAGAACTCTGTCACAAGTTATAGACAAGTTAGGAGAGCAGTAGACGTGAGTTTATCCAAATGTTGTGTCGCTCTAAAAAGATGAAATGATTAAATGGGACCAATAAATATTTGTCTATGTTTCGTAATTCATGATCTGTACTTTCCAGTACAGATCAGTACAGAATATGCTCGTTGAATGACAGGAATTTTAATTCCCACAAAAATTTTGTTTAGTTACATAGAAGGCATGCATCGTTTGAAATTGGTCCAAAACACAAGCCGCTTTCGGTTCTTATTCATACACTATGTATTCCCAATAGAAATAAAAGTTTTAACATCAATGCTGGCATAATTTCTCCATGGTAGAGGATAAACGAAGAGCTGAGTTTAACATTAAGTAATTCAGAGAAGAAATTGAACAGGAAGATTATTACGAAATCAGTAGAAGGTAAAACCCTTTTTATTTTTCATGGATGCAATGATATATTTTGCGTATCAATATTTCCTCTCATCAACTTATGCACTCATTCATTCACGATTTTTGCAGTGACCAGTAATGATACTGGAATACAGACCACTGATGAATATTTCATGCTTTCATTCGGCGGTCAGTGGAAAGCTGGACAAGGGAAGACATGTGCTTTGGCTCTTTGTGTGCACATCGTTAGTAGACATTTCCGCCTGTAGAGACATAATTTAGCAACTCCATCTTTGCTTTAATCGCTGCTCGAGCGCATGGAGGCCATTGCAAGTGCTTCATGAAAATTCATTCCATGCTTCAGTTTGAATGAATAAACAACAAGTCATTATTCTCCCATGTATGCACAGATGTGGATACATAGGAATTCTTGCTTTCATCTTTTATTTGTAATAATGCACAGATGTTCTCTCACGTCACCTGCGATCTCGATATCTTCTCAAATGCGCCATGCTGTTCAGCTTCTTGAAGTCGCAACTGGACGTAACAAATTAAACCCGGTCTGCTGAAAGGCAGCTTCAGGTGTATAAATGAATGATTCTGTGAAAAGTTATTTTTTACTGCGTTTAAGTAATAGTAATTTAAGAAAAATTACCGAGATGTTTCGGTCAAGGCCCAAAAAATTTGGTCGTAATAGGTTCATTAAATAAACATCCGAGATGCTGCGAATCCGTCTAATTTTCCGTAGCATCGTTTTCATTACAGTGTCTTACGCTTAAAATGCCCACAATTTTCCCTGATTTTGTCAGTCGTTGTATTATTTTCCTTTCCAAATTTGTACCCCAGATGCTATAAATGATTTCAATTTTAATCTGAACCAGATTAGTCGTAAAGTATTTTGCCCCCCACAAATATATTTCTCTGAAGCCTGAAAGCCTCTTTGGTCTGATGCTCATCAACCGTAAAACTGCTCCCTTGATCCGAATAAATTTTCTATTCATAGTCTGATCTTATATTCAGAGCCCCACCGACTTTCATCCGAGGTTCATCTCGTTTATTTTCCAGACATTTTCGTTTGAATGAAGCTGTGTATGTATCACGGTAGAGGAAACAAGGTAGGTTCAAATCAGTCTTTTTTACGTTGATGGTGTGATTTTGCTGACGTCACGGCAACGAACCAATAACAACGCTTATATTGCATCTGGTGGCACTGCTACCCCCAAATCTGGCTCCACTATTGGTCCAACGACATGGAGTTTTGGTGACGTCATGAAACTGGTTTGAAATAAGGCCTTTCTATTGGCTAGCCGAACAAGAGGAGGTTCATTTTCTCCCTTAGAAATGCAACTACCTTGTTTCCTCTACCGTGGTATGTATCCTACTCGTTATGTCAGACAGATGCAGATAACGCTGTTCTGTCTCGGCTGTGACATCAACATGACATTCAGCATGAGGCGCTTTACATTTCCATTTGAAGGCCTTGAATTGACATTCAAATAATTATTCAACGAGAACATACGTAATCCCTAACGTAAAAATTGAGATTACATTGTTATGAATTCGATGCTTTTCATCTTTTATTCTGCCCACAAGAAGTGTCTTCAATATACGAGGAAAAAAGAAAAAGAAAAACTGTTTACTTCCAAAATGCTGACACATGAGATAGAGATACATGCCAACATATTGGCTTTTAAAAATTTCTTAACATAAGACATCCTTAGACAAACGTACCATACGAGGAGTACTTACAGACAAAATATACGTGGTCTACTAATAGGCAAACCATACGAGGGATACTAATAGACAAAGTATACAAGGTGTACTTATAGACAAACTATCCGAGGTGTACAAATAGATAAACCATACGTGGAGTGCAAATGGCTTAACTCTTTCATTTTATGTCCGAAGAGATGGCTGACAACTTATGAATAATTTAAATACTGCCAGGGAATTCTTCGGAAATCTTAATTTTTAATTGAATCGAAGTAAGAAAAGACAAAAAAACGCAATACCGAAGCAGATTGAAACACCGTCGTAAATGACTATCGGGTACTGAGAAAAGGTTAGTCATAAAGAAATTTATAAGGAACAACACGCACATCTAGAAACGCGTAAACAAACTCACTCTCAAAATGACATTCATGGTTTGTTCGGCATACGCACAAAGAAGTAATTTTTTCACGAGCGCTTTATTTCATCTGTCTGTTTATTTTTTCATTTTTTCGATTCACAGAAACGCCCTGAGGGGTAGTGATAGATCTATCTTTGAACCATTAAGCAAGCGCAATAAATATTATTATTTCTGAAATATGGTTCAGTGTTAACTGGTCTCAGAACTTTAGGTGAAATGTAATGTATCTTGAGGTTTCGTTTTTACGCAAAAAATATAAATTTAAACATATATATGCATATGTGTGTATATGTATGAACATGTACATGTGCACAAACACACATACACAAACGTGCGCATGCACGTTTGCATGCGCACACACACATACACGCACCCACCTACACACACATATTCCTATATTTACGTATTGAAAAAAATATAAGAAAAATAACAATGACCTCAAAAACATGTTTTTTTCGATTTCAATGTGAGATTTCGCTGGTGAAGGAAACAAAAATTAAGGAACAGAAATTATTATCAGCACTATTACATTAATCTTTAGCCACTAAATGTTATCTTGAGAGTATGGAATTATAAAATAAAATATAATGAAGAGCACACTACCATTCCAGAAGATCGTCATGAAAATCTTCCGTAGTCAGTAAAGGTTGATGCTTTGGAAAAAAGACGATACCTTATCATTGCGGTCCTCCACTTCAGTTACTTTTCAAAAAGTTGCATTTCGGTTCTCTTCTTAACCTTATGAATATTTGTGGATCGAAACATGAGTTGAGGCATTATGTTATCTTACCTTATGATGCCTTTGGTGTGTTTGTTTATTTATGTATTTGTTTGGTGTCCATTTCATCGGTCTCTCTGTGACGCTCACAAGGACGCTCAATGACCGTATCTGTGATACGAGTTTCACCAGTGCGCAAGTACAAGAATATTTTAATGGCGGGTACTATTGGGATGGATATATTTGTTTGACATCTACATCTTGAGGATTTCTTCAAGGAAAGCTAATATCGAAAGCTAATATATGTGGTCCTTATTGAATCAGGGTAACCGCGCTTATCACTAGATCGCTTATCACTAAAATCAGGGTTAGATACCGTTTAAGTTAAGTTAGGGTTACATACCAATATGTTCGGTATAAGTCTAAGGTCCTGAAACCAATTATGCTGTAGTTTCAAGGAAAGATAGGTCTTTTGCTTTACTTCACTGTTCTGCAGCAATAAAAGAAAGCTTTTAAAGAAAGAATAGCTTTGCGTACTCTATGTTCTGATTCGGCGTGTGCCGAGCTACTGAGCCGCAAATCATGAGGATAAAAAGAAAAATTCAGTAAAAATGCAGCATTTACCATCAATTTTTTCGTTGAACTCTGATGTCTAGATTGGTTTTTGCATGTTCGTGACTATCAAATTACAAATTATTACTGCATATTACAAATTCCTATCCAATCAAGAGCGTTCGTCGCGGTTTTTCACTTTGTGCGACCAATCAGTTCGTCGCTCAAATATTCTTTACCATATATTGTCATGCCTTTCTCCGTCTTTAAGTCGTTTGGGTTTTAGCCCGCCATTTTA
>JACJUY010001252.1:100344-138580 GCA_014220935.1 Platorchestia sp. MABIK
AAGATGATTTATTTGTAGAACTAAAAATAACCCTTGTTTACAGTGACGTATTCACCCGCGCCCAATACATGCTCCTTCCTCTTCCGGCGTTTTTCTCTCCCGGGAAACTACGGGGAATAAGGGCGCGACATATATCGAGAGTTCATTGTCTTTGGGTAGCAAAAGTTGAATGCAAACACGCTTGTCTGGGTGGTCCGGTCAGCCAGTGTATGGCACGGTGAGGTGAGGTTAGGTGAGGTTAGGCTAGGTTAGGTTTGAATTGGTTTGTTTAGTTAGGTCAAATGAGGTTAGGTAAGCTACATTAGGTAAAATAAAACAATGCATTTACACGTTGACTCCGAAGTGGTACATATGTGTACCACAGGATTATTGCTCATTTACATGCCAGAATATACAAATAATATTTCAACTATTTTTCTACCTTTTATGAAATATATTTTAGAGGATAAGGTAACACAGTATGATTCAATTGTATTTTTTACACTTTTTAAAAAGGTTAAAAATGTATTAGAGCAGAAAATCCTAATTTTCAATACGATTTCTTCTAATCTAACCAAACTGACCGTAGCGATCGCACAATCGGAGTCAACGTGCCAAGATACTTCAGGCAACTTATGGTAACAAGTCGTGCTGTTAGCGAAGGAAATTTCGGGACTTGATGTTTAGTAGCGTAGGCCTGTGTCAATTAATTCAAGGAAATTATGATGGCGTGAGGAGAATTATTTTATGCAATATTTGTCATTTTGTCAGGGGAGGATACACAAAAGGAGGGATTTGTGAGGGATTTTGTGCTTTAGATAAGGTGAGGTTAGCTTGAGTGAGGTAAGATACAATCGAAATGTGTCACACTGATTTTTATGGTGGTCTAATGTGTAAAGAAAATCTATTTGTGTATCCCTCATCAATGCTGAATTGTTTAAGGTGAATAATTTTCCTAACAATTAAAGCAAGCTATTCAATTTAATGGGTTTGGATAGTGTGAAGTGTACTTGGTGTGAGGGACATTACTGACGTTGGTCACACCTTCATTACAGCACCCCATTTTAATACTTCCTCGATTGCCAAGCTGCTAAGAAATAAGTATGTAATTTAAATATTAGACTATGATATTGAAAAGCTGAAAATGAATTACTGGAAATAATTGAAAAGTTAAATCGTTTAAAATTAAGCATTGAGATTTCTTAGGCACATTCTTTAGTCGTCTTTTGTTTTGAAAAATAATTAATGAGAAGTTTTACCTTTGCTAACTGTGATATTCTTAAATCTAATTTTATTCATTTTGAATTTATTTCACTAGGTCTTATTTGAAATAGTTATAGCTGTACACAAATACGCAAAATATTTGTAGAGGCTACATAAAGGCCGTGTAACAGTAGGTGTACTAGTAGAACGTAACACAACGTGATGGTCACACGTGTTTATACGAGTAGATGCACATGTAAGTGAGAAATACTTACATTTTAAATACGAAAACAATTAATTGCGAGAACTTTTTTGACTTCATTCTAACTTTGAGACATTTCGAAGAATTAAAGCACAACTCAGAAAAAAATGGAAGCCTCGCAGCTCGCATATCATATATTACTGACCAAATATGTACCGCTGATGCTGTGTGTGCACTTGTGTGCAGCCCTCGACTACTATTCGTTCTACGCGGGGCTCGCAGTGAAGGACATCGCTACCACTCTGCCGCTGTCGTCGATATGTGAGTTGTGTTGGATGTGTGGGCATTTGTTGCTTCCTGAGTGCAAATGTGGGGAAAATTAGTGTTCGTTAACCTTATAAAAACATGAGGACCTGTCACTTTTTAACGAGTGGAAATGTGTGAGCATTTGTTGTCTACTGTATTGTGTGGAAATGTTTGGAGAAGTTGATGTATCTCTACTGATTGGATATACATATCTATGTTCTATGTTTGCAAATGATAATTTAATAAATTTTTGTTACAAAGTAATTTTGGCCTCACGTGAACACGTAGACTAACAACTCACCCCCACTGAGTTCCTTCCATTGTGATCCAGATGAGGATTTATTATCTTCGCAAAAAACTACAAAATATCCTTTACTTGCGATTAAGAAGTATATTCTATTCATAATTATTTCATATATGTATTATTTCAGGAATTATAATTTCACTTATGTATGAGTGCAAATCAACATACATGTTATATTTTCCGTTTCCTCAAACGAAATTTTAGTAATAAATTTATATCATCAATACTTAGAGATCTGCGAGCACTATACTATGATCGAGAAGATATCCATTTGAACAGTTTTTTTTAGCCACCGAAACACACTCCAAGGCATTGACTCTCCTAGACCAATTCAGAATATTTGTTACTGCGACCGCTGGACAGAACAATCTACGGAACGATAATTGAACCTAATTTCAAAAGACAATTTCTCTTTTTTGTCCATTTATCATCAATTTGTATTCAGCTGTTGAATAAATTAAGGACATCACTCACCCCTACTCATGAACACGACACGTCTTCCTTATGCTTCAGTTCTTGAATTATTTTCCCACACAATTGCTACACACATTATTGAGTAGAGAGTATGATGCTTCTACAGACGACAATCACAAACAATCATGATGCCAATAATAACAATGATGATCGTGACAGAATAAACAATGTTGTTGATGATCATGACAGTATCAATGAAAATACCATGAAAGCCAAATGATACTGATGAACTGGGCAGGAGCTGCAATAATATCAATCCTGACAGGGTAAGTTAACCCAGTTGACCCTTTCAGGGTAAGTTAACCCATTTAACCCTGACAGGGTAAGTGACAATCGTCATCGGACAAATCCCAGATGTTCAGATTATGTATAGAGTGAGAATTAGTTCGATGGGATAAGATTAGATTATTAGTTAGTTTGAATCAATCCTTGTGTGTACTTCAAAAACGATGGAAAAATCGGGTCATACTTTAAGCCTCCCTACTCGTCCCAAAGGCGATCCAAAAAGAGGAAGGAGAAGGCATCATTTATAATGGAGTTAGGGAACCCGGAATATCTATGCAGAAAGGAAATAGAAACAGTAAGTTGAGAAAAAAGATCATTATGAAACAAGATCAAAGTTGAAGAAGAAAGTAGTAGGTGCTGAAAAACAGGATAGCAGTGAACCGAAAAAGATGGTCCTCAACGTGGCAAAAACATTTTATTTCAACAAAAAAAAGACGGCCTACCTAACTCTCAGCTCGGGCCCTCACATTTTCCCCTAATTACTAATTACCTTGGGGACAATAGTTGTATCCCCCTGAAGGGTATTTCGATGGGAGTATCAGGCAAGTCGATACGTTCAGTCTTCTCTCTTCCGTCTCACAGCTCTGTTTAATGGCACCTCTAGAGCCGTTAGGACAGACGGCGTTTCTGCTTTTTTTATTTGAATTGAAGCTGAAGTTCATTCCTAAAAACTGATCTTAAAAAAGAGTTAATGCATATTATTGTTTCCACTTACGATTCGTTCATTCTGCATGGTGCTAGGCTAGAGAAACAGAGGAATAAATTTCAAACAAACTGCTACTTGCAACATGAATTCGCAGCCATTATGTAGTGTTCAGGTGCAACATAGTTTACAGAGTGGCAGTAGCGGCGGACGTAAGCAGCACGTCAGCAAGGAAGTCAGAAAGCAAGCAACCACACGCACTTTACTTAACTTGTGCAATTAGCATAACCACAAAGAGTGAGATGCTGTAAGAAGATATATGGTCAGCATGCGAGGTCTGTGCAGGCCTTGCAGTTGCCTACCTTGCATAACCATGATTAATCAATGAAGCCTCCCCTGTAAACTTTTGATGACTCAAGAATTAATCGATGCCGACTCATAAATTAATACTTCAACTGCGGCGTGACCCAAATTTGGTCACCAAGGGAGTTTTCATCATGCTGCTGACCAAACCATGTTCACAAGCCCAACTTTTAAAAAACTTTATCCAGACGAAATGAAAACGTGATCCAGTCAACAATGCTTGCCACTATTGAATTCAAATTTAAACTAGCATTAAACTTCAGTTTGGCCTGCCGCAATCAAAACATTAATTACTGAAGACTCATTCCTCGGTACGGTAGAGTGAGGACGGTGTTTGGTTTTGGTGAAGAGGTGAACTTCAAGTCTATGTATTTTATAATCATTAGTCCACCCCCTCTTAATTTGAAATAAGAAAGGAGGCGAATGAAAGAAAGGCCGTAAGAAATGAAAACATTCAATCTCTCGAGAGTTGATGAAGCTTGTCTCACAGAAACGCTCATCACACACTTCGGGCTGGCTTCAGACAGACAGACGGACGTAGCTCTTATTATATATAGTATAGATTAACCAACTGTACAAGACATTCATCACTATTATAAAAGTAGCCGCGTCCGTCCCTCCGTCCGTGTGACCCCCTCTTGATTATGGTATCCACAATACGCAATCGGCTTATTTTTAGAATAGATATTTTCTATGGAGCTTTCTCTGTTGAAATTCATCATGTCGCTTTGATATTTTTATTTCATTATGCAAAAAGAAATGTTTTAAATTCGTTCGACCAGTAACCTGGCTACCACAGGGTATTAGGCCCAAGATTTTGGAACTTGAGTCATTGTTTTCGAAATTGTGATTTTCTTGAAAAGCTTTGAAGAGATAATAGACGACATTTCAAAATAAAATTCCGGCAAAAGAGGCCACCAAAGATAGAAATGTGTCCAACCGCAAGAGAGAAGCAGCAAGACTTCGAGAGCAAGAAAAACATAGAAGACGATCGGATGAACAAAGCGGCAAGACGAAGCTGGAGCTAAATTGACCCTTGACCGGCGTTTGGAAATTCTAAGGAATAATGCAGAGCAACACCGAGTAACTAGAGAGAGCTTACCACATGAAAGAAGTGAGGAAATTCTTCGGCATGACGCTGAACATCATCAAATGGAACGAGAGAATTTAAAAACTCAAGAAAGAATTAATGAAATTCTTCAGATCGATGCGGAACAATTAGATCGGTTTTTCTCTCAAAAACCAAAGATATTGTATTAACCGTATATTAACGCACATTGCATTAGTATTTTTTGATAGAGAAGGGCTTTCCAAGAGACTATTCTTAATTATTGTCAACAAATTGATACTTTATTTTATTGAACAAGTGGGGATCATTTCAGGTGAGTGTAAGAGCGCCTGCAGGACGATGATCAGCTGCACGGCTGCAACGCACGTCACGCACGTCGCCGAGCCTGGAAGTGAACCGGAATGTCTCATTTCTGAGACACGTGAGATGGTCATGGGCGACCTGGCGCCCGGAAATGCCGACATTGACACAACCACTATCAAGGGTGAGTGCTGCTTTTAAAATCTAATTCATTTCAAATTTCAATTAAAGTTAAATTATTCCAATAAAAATTATTTCTATTTAAACTTGAAAGTTGAATTGGATTCGTAAATTCTTCTTTTTCAAACTTTCTTACAACTCATCATTCAAATTTAAAATGAAGAGACTCAGATTCAAAATTTTCGATTTAGACATATTTTCTATGCACCCCAAATTCTTAAAGGCTCAATTATTGTCCAAATTTTATTCCTAAACTATGTAGTACATGCCCGTAAATTGAAATATAAAAGAATTAATATCTGACAAAGGTAAGCATATAAAAAACCTTTTATTCACAAAAACACTCGTTTAATGCTGCAACTCAACCTTGTATTAAATTTACTAAGCAATGAAATGCTAACGAAACAATACAAACATAATTTATTAACTTATTGGAGGAAAAGAAGTTCAAGCTGAAATCTACAAAATGTCTGAATAAACAACATTCCTCGTGAGCATTTTAGATTGGCTCCGCTGTTGCCCATGTCTGGTTGATTAGGTGAATTCGTGTTGGTCGGCAAAAATTTTTAATTGCCGTGGATTTGCAACTCTGCTAAGACCCCACGTACAACTGTCCATGGGTAAACACTGATGCTGGTAGATATATGCCGCATCTGGAAAGTCTCTGTCCTTGATTCTTATTTATTGATGTCGCAAAAGCAGGTCTGATCGGAAATTGCCTTCGCCTCAAAGTAAATAGCAAGTCCGTGTCCAATGGCTGTAAAATAATACGTGGAATCATCAAAATGGCTCCAACATTAATTCCTGTCAATTTAATGGCAGTTATCAAAGTGTTCGTGACAGTAAGCACTTTATAGCTAGCGCCATTACAATGACCATTCCTTTGATCTAGATTTCTCAGCAACATTATTGGCGACCTCATTTTCAATTTAATAATATGAGAAGGCAGACCACTAATATTCAGAGAATTGAGAAACTCCGTTGGATAAAGAGCAGCTTGATTAGCATCTGCTACTGAATCAACGCTTTTTGACGTATACATTTCACCTGGTAATTTCTGCATAATGTGATGATTTAGTTTATCCACTTCTTCATTTCTAGTAGTTAAAAGAGTGCGAGACGCTAACCACTGGGAATTCATGAAGTTGGTTTCCACATCCTCGTAGACATGATTGATTACGTCTTCTTTGCTATTAGCTTGCAGTTGTAGAGGAATATCAATGGCATCTTCATACACATTTCCCTGTATATTGTGAACTCTTCCCTCACCAATTTGAAATAACCACTAAGAATGTTGAGTTAATTGAGCGTGGGAATCGACATCATCATTGTTGCGACTGTTTTCTACCCTCATATTTATGCGAAGGTGCAATACCTAACATGATGACCAAAGTGATGACTTTTTCAAACATGCTGCAATCAAGGAAGGCCTTTGTCCTCTGCGAATTACAGGCAGTATTTGTCGGAATTCTTCCCCTAAGATAATTAGTTTACCGCCGAACAATAAATGATCATCCATGATATCTTTTAATGTTCTATCCAGTGCTTCTAATAGGTAGCGATGACATATTGGAGCTTCGTCCAAAACTATTAATCGTGCGTCGCGTAAAAGACGACCTGTTGCATCACGCGGGGATATTTGGCATGTTGAATTACAATTAATTGGTATTGGCAACTTGAATCGGGAGTGAGCTGTGCGGCCAAGTTTCAGAAGCGCTGCAGCAATCCCTGATGAGGCTGTAGCTATTGCAATGTGTCCATTCTTAAGAACATATGTATAGGACAACAATACACTGAGAAGAAATGTTTTTCCAGTACCACCTGGTGCATCTATAAATATCAAGCCCCCTTTATTACTATAAAATTTACGTTTAATGGTTTCAAAAATATTTTGTTGTTCGAAGTTCAGTGTAATGATGTTATTAGAAAAAAATTCTCCTGCATTTGGATCATTTTCCTCCTCACGTTGAGCTGCAAGGCGTCTTCTGTTTTCATGATTAGCAGCAGGAAGTCCAAAAGAAATTGTACTGCGCCCGAACTGTGCCAAGTGATTATCCAAGTCCCACAGCAAATTATTATATGATGGTTCAATAGCTTCTTCTTAAAATATATGCTGTTGCCTCGCATGTTGCAAGTCATCTTCATAAAGATTTCACGAAACATGTTCAATAATCGTAGTGGTTCAGAAGGAGAACAGAAGAGAAGAATAGTGGCAAATAATGTTCTCAATTGATTTGCCGAGTGGGTAGATCTTACTTCTTACAAACATTGCTCCCATTCATGATCATTCTCTAATAAATTCATCATCTGACATGCATGCTTAAAACTTTCACAAATGGTGCTATTGACTGTCAGCAAATTTTCGAAACTCGTTGCTCCTACTCTATTGTGCAATAACAATCTGAGATAAAACAATTCTCCTTGTGACGGGTGTACTGAGTACACTCGTCCAAATGCTGCTGGGACATCTTCCGTTTGTCTGACTCTTCTTTGCCTCGTTTTATTCGTATTAATCCATGTGTAGTCCTGAGGAAAATCACAATAAAGGATATCTCTTGCTAGTGGATCTTCTTGATTCATTTAAAGTATGTATGCTGTCAACTTTGTAGCTCTATTTTCTTCTAAAGCTATTTGTGCATGGTGTGGATCATAAATGACGAGCTGTTCATTAGGCAGGTATAACTGTAAACATTCAACTGCAGGTGGCCTCTCTTGAATGGGAAATTCGAATAATCTCCAGCACGCCTCCGTCGCTCCGATATAGCGGCAATTTTCAGAGCGAGGTATTTCATCACGTTCCATAGCGTTAGTAAAATCGATGCGGACACGATCGTCTTCTCTATGCAGATAAACAGTTGCCTGATCAACGCCTTTTAAAAATACTTGTAGAGATATTTTACAGCTTTCACTGAAGTGCACCACTCAATATTGATATGAGCTTCGTGTTTTTGCAATAACCATGCGTTGTACGAAACAACGTAGCGGTTATCAATATTAACCGTGCTGTTTCCAACTTGTATAGTAGCTATGAACCCACCTGCTGCAGGACTTGTACGACGATAATTTGAGTAAGCATCGTTTGCCACTAAAGTCTGTGAATTGTAGTCCTTGGGAAAATTCTTGCTGCATTTGTCATCAATCATGCAGGGTGAACTTGGGTTTTCTCTTCCACACGGGCCGTGTGTCATGTATTTTGTAACCAAATTGTATAGATGCGTGGTGTTTGTGTTTTCAGGATTAGGAAGTTCAGCGGAAACGACTTTATCAATTTCTGACCTAGTATCATGATTATTTTCTAAAATAAACAAATAATGACAATGAGGCAATCCTCTTTTCTGAAATTCTATCGTGTTCACATGAGCGATGAGTTTTCCAAGAACTCCAGATTTTATGTCATATAGTAATTGCTGCTGTTTTAGTTTGAACACTCTTGCAGTTATATCAGGTCTATCTGTAGCTGTCTGGCCATTGGAAAGTTCACTAACAATTTCAGGCCATTTCGGATTGCATGTAAAAGTCAGGAATAAAGTAGGTTTGTCAAATTTTCTAACAATTGCCATAGCATCCTGATACTGTTTAACCATACAAATATCGCGGACTTCCAGTAAAAGAAGGTGGTAATATAACCCTGCGGCCTGTTCGATTGGCGTCGCCTGCAAGTATAGCATCTTCTAAGCCATTATAAAGATCAGATCGTAAAGTTGTTTGATTATTGCAAATGAATCGTAAACGGCATGATTGTACTTTTGCAAACTGATCGACACAATATTGTTGGAATAAACGATTGCCGAAGTGCAATGCGTTCACAGACTGTGCTCGTTTCATGATGCGATAAGAGTAAAATTGTATCAATGAAATTTGACGGGTTCCAGTTGCATTCATAATTCCAAGATGCCAACCGTGAGTGCCAGAAGGAAAAAAACATGGATACATCATAGGATCATACGATCGATGAGAGTCACTCAAAGTTTGCAATCGGTGCTCAAAATTCACTTCTCTGAAATTTGTGATCACTGATCTTTCAAAATAATTGGTTTCATTCTCAACACCATACGGTATCAAATTTGCAACTTCATTTGAAGTTGGTAGATTGTACCTTCTTGAGTGTTAAGCATCAGGCTTTTTATCGGCATGTAAGGCAATAGCTACGTTTGATGGTATGGTACCGGCGTCTATTTGTTCGTGTATTGATAAAAAAGATTCCATATAAGTGTTTCCTGCAGAAATGATTGAAGAATGGATTATTCTGAATATATTTTCATCAAAAATGGGGTTTGCTTTGTTGAGAGGCATTTGATGAATTCGTTGCCTTATCTGTTCTTCGGGATCATAGAAGTATGACTGCAAGCACGAAGAAGAAGTTCCGTGAATGTTTCGAGGAGCACCAAACAGTCTGTGGACAACTCCATGAATTCTATAATCGAAAATTCCTCGTAGAATCGTAGCATCATTTACTTTCATTGAACACATCGCCATCGCACTGTTAAATCTTCTAATATTGCACCGGAAATATTTGGCCTCTGGTGTATTAGCTGTAAAGATTAGAGAGCTCATCGGGTAACTAAGGCATGTTTGTAATTTTTATCATACCTGATTAACAGCAAATTCCGAAATTAGGATTGTTTACCGTCCCTCCTGTTTTGCAGTGCCAACATCGTACTTCCAGTAAACCACAACTATGGCGTTCAACGTTAACAGATATCTGAAGAAAACCATCTATATCACAACTCCTGGCTGTATTGAAATTCCGTCGTCGATTTTACTGACGTACTCTTCTGTGTTAAACTATATTTTGTTGCTGAATTCTTTCTCGTGCTTCTTGAGACAACTGTTCTCTTGTAATACGATGCTGAGCCTCATCATGTTGACAAATTCTTGCTCGTGCTTCTTGAGACAATTCGCGACGGAGTTCACGCCGTCTTTCAGTATTTCTAAGGCGTTGCTCTTCTCTCTGATCTTCCGACTGTCATGCTCGCCCCAATATTGTTGAGCTCATCTCTTTGTGTTTATTATTTTGTGTTCATCCATTTCTAAAGTAGAGATTAGTAAATTTTCTAATGGAGAAATTTTAGTCGTAATACTTTCTTTTTACACAAATATTGAGGTTCGAAAATTGTGAAGTAGATGTAGCGTGTTTCACAGATACGCTCATCACACACTTTCGGCTGGCTTCGGACAAACTGACCGACGGACGGACGCGGCTCTTTTTGTAGTATAGATTGGAATCTTAAATTTTATTTAACATCCCGGGGGCATTTAGGCCTTATGCAAGATTGAAAGTAAATTTCGAACTCAAAAAATGAAAAGGTATCTGTGCAACGTATGATCGTTAAAACAAGTATTGTAGATTAAGATTTGGACGTACATTTTAAATACAGAATTTAAAAATTTCAATGAGCCCTTTCGACCACATACTCAAACATGCCCGTTGGCTAGTTTTTCGTGCGCGTTAATTAACTTAGTTTTTCGTGCCCGTTACACCACTTTAGCTATCGTGGTGTTAGGTCACCCAATATTTCGTGCCCGTAAAATGACCTAATTTAAGAGACTTATTGAGCTGACTAAAAGTTGCACCCCCATCAAAGAAATCTATTCTATAATAAGAGGAGTGTCTGACTGTTAGAGCTACAACATGAGCATGCATCTGGCCACGCCCTCCGACGCCGCATCGCTCGATCTGCTGGCGAAGATTCACAAAGACATCATCCGGCAACCCACATTACCGGGCCACCAACACCACCAACATCTCACCTCTCCCCAATTTCAGCTCGGTCCATGTGGGCTGTGCTGCCGAAGGCGCGCTGCACGCAGCTCACCAACTCAGCGGCATCGACAGCGCCGTCACTGTCAGCATCGCAGGCTCGGAGGGCGCCGGCGTCAGCGCGAGCTGAGGGCTCCAGGGAGAGCAACAAGCGGGCCCGCATTGCGGGGCAGGCGTCTGGGGGAAAGCTCACTGTCAATTACAGAAATATCGACCGTAGCTTGACAATAATTTTATTGGGATAGTGCCGAAGTTCCCAGCGTTTGCCAGCTCACATTATATAAGGGGATTAGCTACTCGGATACTGTATCTTTGGTATTCAGAAAGTTTCCGGCAGCTGTGCCTTCAGCTCTTCTGTTCCAAGTTTTTTTATTTTGAGTTGTATTTTGAGAGGCGAACTTGATACTTGAGCTTTTACAATATTAGCGTAAAGCTATGTGTATATTCTGCACATTTATTTGGCCGAATTCAAAATTCAAAAATGAGAAATCAGGAATATTGAACTAATCCTGTTTACATGTATTGAAATTCGTTATGTGAAGTTTGAACTGTAAAAAGATGATCAGAATGCTGCTGAATTATTAGTGCAAAGAAAGAAATGAATTATCGGGGTTTTTCAAGTGAAAATAATGTGCAATACCATTACTTGGTTACTCAATTTATTACTTTTTTGATATTAGCCAAACAATTTTATATGATGAAGCTTGGACTGCAAAGAATTAGCGTAAAGTGAATCCAAATATTTATTAAAACAAATAAAAATTATAGAGTCTACCAAACGAATTCCAAATATGTCAGCTTGGGACAATCAACCCTAGGCCCAACCAGCACTGGGCTACAGGTGGACCCCCGTGCACCCTGCCTCCACTCCCCGCACCGGGACAGTCGCCAATACCCCAACACGCAGGCACGTCTGGGGGCAGCCTAAATTGCTCGTAATTCTAAACGTTCTCTAGAAGCATCGCCTAACCTTCTGCAGGCTTGCTGACCTGAAAAAATAGATTGGCCATTAAAAATCAATTAATGTAGACCCTAATTATATATGAAAAACAATTTACGCATTCTTAGCGTCAATCTCAAAATTGATAACGTGTGAACTAGCTGAATCATACAACTCGGTAAAAATAGACGAAGGATTAGATGCTGTTTATTGTATTCTTAGTAATATCGACGAAATATCCCATGATGTCATTATTCATAGCATTCTTAATGGTATCGACTAATCTCCCATAAAATCTTGTATTTCTTAGTATTCAGAGGGATGTCAACGAATATCACATGGACGATTTCTGCAAAACTATACGAGAGCCATAGTTATTTACTATTTTTTATTCTGAGCACGATCTAACTTTGCCCTAATAATTTTACAATAATTTTACGGTAATTAAAAATCAGTTCCATCATGAGCTTTGCGAAATTCAACGGGATCACTAAAACTGAAGCAAGAAGACAGATACAATTTTCCATTCAGTCTTTGCATCAGCTGTGCACTCCGTACACTGTTTCACTCCCTTTAATGTTTCAATAATTCAATAAAAAATATCAAAAATTATAGATCTCGTGAAATTTTTAACTCGGTCAGTAATGACTCAGACTCCCGGAAAACTGACAATATTTGACAAGAATGTCCTTGCTATGTTTTGAGGTTTCATGAGAAGAAACGGTGAGGTTATTAAAATTGCTCGTGTTGGTGTTCCTGTTACAACATCAATTAACAAAGAGGAAATAATTCATGGCTCAACCTGCACACGTATTTGCCACAACTGATAAAAATACAGTAAAATCTCAGAGGAGACATTTCTCTGTTTTTGGTAATTTACTGAAATACGACTGATCCATCTGGTCTTCACATGTTCACGGGACATTTGGAGGAACGAGTCTTCACATCATGAGATGTTGATGGACAGCACAAAATGAAAGATATGTGATATTTGAACACTGAGCTAAGTACGCTGGATTTATTTCATTCATTCCTATGCGTGTTTCAGGGAAGCGTGAACAAAATAAAAAGAATAGAGATTCTCCTTTCACAAAAAATTTAGACCTTAAATGATACACATCAATTAATTTTTAAAACATTATTCAATATAAACACAATTAATTGCTATAAGTACTACAGTGAATACGTACCACATATTTTTCACGACATTACAAATTTCATAATTTTCTCGAGTACAAACGACTGTGGATAATTGCTGCCAATGATTGTATTTAAATTACAAATCTTATTGAGGCACGGACACACCACCAAGGCAACACTGCAGCTGATCACCAGCAACAGCAACTGTGGGCATGGAATTACTGGGATGTTAATGGAACTTAACGCAAACATATTTAAAATGAAAAGAATTATTCCAATAATCATTGACACAACGATTAAAAAAGAAAAAAAAATTATATTCATCACAGATCTCGGCCTTTAAAATATAGTACGTAAGTAAGCCTGTTTACTAAATTTATGTCCACTTGATGCGTGAAAGGAGAATTTCAGATTGGAACTTCGTTCCATTTGTAAACTAACATTTACACCAACACACACACCTTCATTGCTGCTCGTTTTTCGTCGACGTCCACTACTGCAGTCAAAGTCAAAGCTCAAATGTTCGTCATGCAGCGTGAGCTGCAGAGGATGTCACATATACACTGCAGATGTTCCAATCACCCTCTCAAATTCTTCTCTTCTATACTTTTGAAATGTTGAAAAATTTGTCATTTCTTAGATAACGAAGCGATTGCATTCACTGAGGCACAAGGGTTTCACCTGTCACTACTGATGCACAGGCAGAATTTAGGACATCACGGAAACCAGAACACAGATTTTATTGTGTTCTACAAAACTACAATGGAAAAACTTTTTGAGTCTACGGAATATTTCACGCAACGTTTACTGCAAAATCAAAGTCCCTAATTAGTGAATCATTCCTTGATGAAGTCGCTGCAGACATCGGGTGACGTCATACATCATCCAATTTACTGGCGCTCAGTGTCATGACGTCTCCTTCATTTACTTGCACCAACGTGACCGCTTGTGGTGAATGACGCACTCCCTCTGTGAAATACCCTTCTTGTCAGAAATGTAAGATGATTTAAAAACATTTACATTTGCCCTCATATATTTTCTTACTACGATAACCTATAATTAAAGATGATTGGACGGTGCACAGCAAGTTTCATCACAAAGACTTTCAATCCGGCACCATATTTTCCGATAGTTACTTTCGCGAATTTTCTTTGGGTTAGTACCTGTTAATTAAGCTAATTTCCACTTCTACAAAATATTATGAACTCAAGCGAACACGTGCAATTCCTTTAGTACTGAGAGAAAATTATTTCTTGCAAGACTACCTTGTCTTTTACGGCAATACTCTACCCGCAAAAAAGAAAGAAATCCAATACAAGTTAGACAATTCCGGACGCAACGTATTTTTCATATTGATGGTTATTTCACACTGCCCTTAGTTGTGTTTAGTACGAGTTCAGTTTACTCTACTTTTGAGATTAGGTTTACTATCGAACAGTTGATTAAAGTGTACCGACTTTCAAGGAATCAACTCTTGGTGTTTGCGTAATAGGTTGGGTTTTTGCTTATCCTTTTTTTTGCAATCTTAATCCAATTGATTCATTTAAAAATAACAATTTGAATCGTAAATGAACGTACCTGTAAATTAGAATGAACGACATTTTATATTCCTTCGATGCGTTATGTTCAGATTCCCATTCACGCACATTCATTGTGAATGATTCAGATTTCATCAATCAATATTTCATTGTGGCTGCAACTTCTCAGTGAACTTTAAATTTATCAATATTCAAAATTATCCGCGATTAAGAATTTTAATTTATTGCAGCAACTTCCTCTGTTTATTTCAAACCATAGTGGATTTACAATGATGTTTTACAGACGCATTGTAAGGGAACTTCTAATCTGTATAACATAATTATTCATCCATTATTCTTTCAAACTATTTTAAGGCAGTGATTATATCGATTCAAATGTTATGTTAGATTATGACATTTACTTCGAACTATTACTTATAATTATTTTAATTATTCTATCAAATCTCAAAGCAAGAAATTTATGCTTATTAAGCTCACACAAATATATCGCTAAGTGTTAATAATCATGACGGCTTCCTTTTTTTTTTTTTGTACCACGGGAGCACTTTATTCCTCATCGGAGATGTTTCAGCTGACCATCTCCCTCAAACTACAGCACGATGATGCACCTCGATGCAAGGATGTCTTCTGATATTTCATTTAGTGTCAGCCGATCAACAGCTTATTCTGCGTATTTTTACCGTCGCCAGGTCCAATCAGAACGACTTTCTTTATTCAAGTTCCACCTCATCGATAAATCCCTCCGCTAAGTTTCCTCTTATTCAAAACACTCCTCTCACCACGAGTATAAGAACGGGATATTCGTGAGGTTGAAAGAGAACATCGTACATGACACGTCGTACAATTATACATCATTTAAGTACAGGTTAGGATGGAACGGCAAAATGCAGTGGAAGTTAATTAGTGAGCGCTAAATTTATTGCTGCTATAATTCAATAATCTTACGACAACACAGCCGTGAAATGCAGGGAGAGGATGATGAGTTCATGCGTGTTGCCTAATTTGACGCATCAGTTTTTCAGGTCATGCTTGACGTTTTCAGGTCGTGCAGATTTAATGGTCGCGGACAATCGTACGATTTTAAATTATATTCTCGAGTGAAAATAGTTTTGTAGAAATTAGTAGGAGAATCGGACAAAATGGTCACGAGGTCATGGTAAGCGTAACGAAACAACGCATCTGTTCTCTCCCAAATGCACATTGAAATATGTGGAACACAGAGCAGGTGTTTGAGAATGTCGGAATTCAAACGTGGGAATAGGGAACTTTGAATTAAAACAAAATGTTCAAAATCTAATCCTGATTTTGAGTCTCATTGTGCTTGTGTTTTGTGAGCAACGCTAATTTTGCATTGGTTGTACTAGCATTTGGGTTGTGGATATTAGACTTCAGGTTAGTAATATAAGCCAAGGCTTAATAATCATAATAATATTAGGTGAGCAATATCGGGAACGATTTATAATATTGGCAGGATTTCAGGTGATATCAAAGTTAGGTTGGTATTACTGGTAGCTAGTGCATTCTTACCTTCATAAGTCGCTTATTTCAAAACATGAAGAAATTCAGATACATATTTTTTAATCTGATTACGTAGTCTAATATATGTTATTTCAACTGGTCGTAACCTAGCCTAACCAATCCTAATTGATCGTGAATTATGTTAACCTATTTCATCTTATGTGAACCTTCCATATCTTACCATATCCTAGGCTAACCAAACAAAACCTAGCCTTAAAGTTAATTCTATTTGTTTTAAATGATAGCCAACCAGTGAAAACTTAGAAGGTCAACCGTTTCTCTTCCGGCCATGTACAGAACAAGAAAAAAGAATACTCTATCTCAGGTATTTATTTGAGCGACGATTCTCAATTCAATAGAAGGCAACACTGAAAGTAACAAAAATATTTAACCTGTAGAACCTGAACTAACAGGAATTTTTGCTGCCATATTTTTCACTCGAAGCAACGTAGCTGTATCGTGTATCGGTGCTACGGCCGAATGCAAATAAGAACAATTCATTGTTGGAGATGAGAAAATATAAATCAGCCAGCGTACGAGGCCTGTCATAAACTGCAGTAATCGATACTGTGATGTTTAATAAGATCTTTGAAGTTTTTACTGTTTATATACATACCAAGACAGGAAACATATCATGACGGACAAATAAAAAGACTGTCACAGCTGTCTTCATGATGAAGATTGGATCTCTGAAGTTATTGCCACAGGGAACAAACTTGGTAAATAATTTGCAATTTAATCTAAAATTAGCTACGTTACTCAAAATCTAGTCGTATTTGATTGTTAAAAATTTCCAATTTAATCACAAAATTCCTTACCTGGACACGGTAAGGAATTGTGCCCACAAAATCTGTACAAGGTTTGTTCAATTACTCCGCTCTCAATGTATGGCGGCTTCTCACCCCGTATCACCCCTACGGCACCCCATCCTGTCCGTCCCAAGCCTGTCCCCAACTCCCTACCTAAGCCGTTTTTGCGGGCGACAGCCTGGCTATTCTTCAGGAAAGCTTTCCCCTTTGTTGTGTATCATTACACTGTCATTCATTATGGTAATTTGACGTAACATTTGTTGAAGAATACGTATGGCGCTAAATGGAACGTCGTTGGTACTGGGAACTTGGTGCGTAAAATGAACCGCCCCTCACCGCTTGGTGAACAACAGTTAGCAATGAAAAACGAGGCTATTGCATCATCTCCTATTTTATTTAAGTAGATGCATTTTATTTGTCTTGTGTATCTGAGATCTGGCGACGCTGATATGTTTTGTCGACAACCCCAAAATCTTTGCTCTGACTCTAGTAATTGGTGTAGTGGGCAAAATTCCTGCACCCAGTGCTCATAAAAAGATAATGGAAATTGATGTTCGTTTTCATATTCCAATTATTTCAAGTTTTTACCACTTATGTTTAGAAAATTCAGCGGTATTCTTGGTCCAACTCACTTTACACCACGGTAGAGGAAATAAGGTAGGGTCATTTCTATGGGAGAAAATACACCTCCTCTTGTTCGGCTAGCCAATAGAAAGGCTTTATTTCAAACAAACTTTATGACGTCACCAAACCGCAGTATCGTTAGGCCAATAGTGGAGCCAGATTTGTCGGTAGAGGGATACCAGATGCAATATGAGCGTTGCTATTGGTTCGTTGCTGTGACGTCAGCAAGCCCACGTCGTCAACAAAAAAGACGGGTTTGAACCTACCTTGTTTCCTTTACCGTGCTTTACACGCACAATCTGTATTACGGATACGGCCTGTTATAAATGTTCAGTTTATGAACGGTGTTTTCAATTGTTTTAGAAGCGAAAATACTCTAGATCGGTTTCGGTTGTCAATGAATTTTTAACCTTCGTGAAACGTTTGATGAATGAACACTTGCTACATCGAATCAGATTTTGATGACACTTTGATCTAGTAGGTCACTCACAGTGGTAACATTGAGTAAATCAAGGGTGGGACACATTAGAAATTTTACTATAGATATATTTTATCTTACTTAGCATAAAAGGCGAAATCTTTCTCTAAAAAACAAAAATGAAGTACTGAAATGGAATATATAAAATTTAATTCCTTTGTAATTCCTTTGAAGCAGGCAGTCCAGCGCCAACTCCGGAGCTGAGCTCGTGTCGCTCCATCCGTGCTATTACTCAGCCGGTACACTTGCGTGTACCGGCATCTAACACCTCTGGCGTTCTAACTAATCTAACACCTGACTCTGGCGTTTTGCACGACTGTTCGATCACCTGCAATCTCGGTAGAGCGTTCCTATGTGCTTCGTTCGAGTGGACTACGACGGCCGGATCTTGGGTTGTGCGTCTCTCAGCACTACGCCCAAGGGGTCTGCGACAGCCTGATTGTAACGAGGATTACGGAGGCTAGACCTCGAGAAGAAAAAGGTGATGCCCAGTTCACCGAAGTAAACTGCACCGGCTTTTGAAAACTTCAGCAGCCTCGGAGGTGTGTCACTCCACTTATGTTGACTTTATACGCTGATACATTTGGTCACCGTGGCCGAGCGAACAAGAGCGCACGCCTTTCACGGGACGGTGTCGGCAGTTCGAATCCCGGCAATGCTGTCCGGTGATTCACACCGTTGGAAAAAGGGAGAACTGAGCCATAATTTCTCACTCTACCCAGGTGTCTGAAATGGGTACCTGTTTTACCCCGTGTAACCGTCATTGCATTCCGGTGTTAGTTATTTGGCATTTGAAAAACCAATGCTTATGATGTGTACCAAGCTTACTGGAATGAACATCCTTTTGCAGTGGGAGGTTAGCGTTTGAGGAGCTCCTAAATGTACTTATAGATTACGTGAAACTTCCCCAATAACTTTTAACTTGATATTTGCCTCATGAACCATGATTTAAAACGCGCCTAATAACCTGTAACTTGAAACTTGTCTAATAACCAATAACTTGTAAACTAAACCATATCTTTTAACTTTTAGCTTGAAACTTCCCAAATAACTTACAAGTGAAGATTTGATTTCTAACTTATAACTCGAAATTCATCATATATAACTCATTTTCAATCTTGCCTTATAACTCGAGACTTTCAAGCAATTATATTCTACGGAAAACTATATGGCTGAGACCTATGAATTCGCTTTTTCTTCAACTTAGAGGGCTGTGGTGCTTGGCAGCACACAGTGAAGTACAATAGTAAGTTCCAGTCTGTGACGTCTTGGAGCCAGATGGGACTCGATAGCCTACCTCATTTAGCGTCTGTACTGAGTAGGAAACATCCCGAACGCAGGCGCCTTCCAAAAGTATTGTTGGGTTGGAAGATCTTGAGGGTTAACGAGTTATAATGAAAATTGGGATCTGGATTGTTAATTGACGTCTAATTTTTTAATCGACATTGCTTCCACAACTTGCAGTCGTTTTGAAAATGATTTAGTGCAAAGTTATTAGAGGTGCTCACCGACTGTGCGCCGTAGGGTTTCTGATGCACGAAAACCTGAAAGGAATGTTCGCTTTGTTCTATTTCTGGTGTACGAAAACGGTAGAACGGATGCTCTGTGGGAGTAAGAAGGAGAAACAATGAAACTTTCAGTGTACTTTGAAAATTTAAAGCAAATTCAAACAAAAAATTTTCCACTTCACAAAATTCCTAACTTGCTCAACTTGACTCCATTTTTCGAACTTCTGTCTCTCAGGTAGCGGCTGATGGTTTTTACTCGCAAATTCACCATAAGGAAGGCAGGTGCTTATAAATAACTTGACTGGGTGGAAAGCGTGGGCTTCGAGTACTTTATAAGGTAAAAAAACTTTTTCTTTTGAAAATACTTTTTGTGATGAAACAGATAGTAATTCTGGGGACCACTGGAAGTTAATCATGAAAGAGGAGTATGTAAGATGTCAATAGTTAATCGAAAGGGAGATGCGTATCGACTGACCTGTCCGCGTAGGTGTGTCCACGTATATGTTTCGCATGAGCCATGTCCAGAGAGGGGAAATTGGGTGCTATTCTGACGTGACTAGAATTGTGTAATTTTATCGATTGCCCATGCACTGAAAAAAATTTTGTCATTAAATCAACACACTTTTGCGCGTATACTTGACACCAAACTGTCACACGGAAGTGCGTCATTGTCGTACATAATAAATAAATGCACTGTGACACATTTTCTCTGTCATGAGCTAATGTAACGAACGAAAATGAGCCAACCATGATCGACTCTGCGTCACTGAGCCCTATTTTTATTAAATATATAGCTTCCTCACACTAGCTTATGAATACACACATGGACTATCAATACCTAGTAATTTAAAGAAAATGTTGATGATATTTAAAGATTTCTGAAAAGAATTATAGCCAATCGAAATTAGAGTTATAATAAATTCTTTTGTGAATTCCAGTTCATTCAGACATTCAGGTATAATGCAATGTTTTCGTTGCAAGTCAAAATCTAATCAATGATAATTCTTCGTACTTTCAACAATTTTGCTATCATCATTTTGGGGAGCAGATGCTATGAATTTGGCTGGTTGGAGAATAGGATATGGTAAGTTTTATCGACATTGGTGCTTATTTTATATGCTCTGGGGCACATTGAGATT
Organism: Platorchestia sp. MABIK; assembly: GCA_014220935.1. Taxonomy (NCBI): domain Eukaryota; kingdom Metazoa; phylum Arthropoda; class Malacostraca; order Amphipoda; family Talitridae; genus Platorchestia; species Platorchestia sp. MABIK. Next base: position 121,108 of record JACJUY010001252.1, read on the forward strand.
TTTACACGAGTGTCATTTATTCGGGATTTCATCATATCATAGTTTTCACCACGAGGAATGGTAGAACAGCACGTTTCATCATCAATGAAAATTATAAATGTAGAGATTGAAGAATATATGACAGTATCATTTGATATGATCTAATGCAAAAGATGTCCCATAAACAAATATTAGTGGAACGTCGCGGTGTATATCTTGAAGTTCCGAGTGGGAAATACCAATTACGGTGAATTGCTCATAATTCGGCACGTGGGATTTCAACCGACTAGAAGCAACTCTCTTACTCTGTAAATTTATAGTTGGGTTAATAAGATGCTTTTATTAGCATCGCTATACGCTTTGTGTAAGTCGAGAAAAACCGACAAAACAATATTCTCATTTTTTATATTGGATGGAAAATATTGCAGATGGTTCAGAAAGGCCTGACTTGTAGATTTTTCCGACGGGCTGCAAAACTATTCAACGAAGAGAAAAATGTTTTGCAAACAAAATTGGCATGTATAAACATGATCTTCAATTATTTAGAATTTTGATCCTTTTTTGGAAAAGGGAGTTAGTCGCTGAATTTTCAAACAGACAATCTTGAGAAATACTTAAAGACACGGTCTACCTGAAAATCTGAAAAATTAGGAATTTTCGGTTCTTGAATTTATCTTATAGAGTATTTTCTTGCGCATCTAACGATACCACTGGCTTGTATGTACGCACATCCGTGCGTCCCCTAGACGGGGGAGAGGGAACGCGGTGGTGCGACCTTGGCGCACGCCAAAGCAGGGTGACCTCTCTCTTCTCTCAGTATTGGGGATCATTTGTGAGTGTTTTTATGCTGGAATGGCAAGAGAGTTCATTCGTGGGCTGGCTTGATGTGCTTTCGTACTAAAATGGAACATTCTAACACTCTGATAAGTTATGATGATGTAACTGTTTATTTTGAAACTGGTTGCTCTGAGTCATCAGCTAATTAGCTTGTTGTGTAAACATCTAATCGCCTCCCGAAATTTCGAAGGTACAGGAATGAAAAATATCTCAATTGAAAAGGCATAAAGAGAGCTACAAAGCAAAAAAATTTTTTTCAAATAGGTTGAAAAATAAAAATGAACGTTTTTTTTTAAATAGCTGTTCTGAAACTTTTATTTATTGTCTTTTGATATGGATCCTTCCCCACAGTTTTGAAGGTATAGCAATGGATAACATATCAATAGATGGAACTCAAATCGAGCTACAAAAGCAGTGGAGTTCATTTTAAAAAAAGAATTAGTTCAAAAATGATTAAAGAAGAAAAAGAAAGTTTCAGGAAAATGGCTGTCGTGAAAACTTGCCTTTTTTGACATTTGAGGAGATTCTTATCCCACTGTTTTGAAGCTACAGAAATGGCAAACATATCAGTTGATGGGAATTTTAACTATCTAGAGATCCGGTGCGTACGATTTTTGAATTTTAATTCACATTCAAAGTAATAGGCAAAATAATTCGAAAAAGAGGAAACCATGGTGGGTTTTTGGGGAAAAAGAGCGTAAAATTTAAATGAATAAAAAATTTTGAAAAACTGTAACACCGGACCACTAGACAAGACTATCAGCTATCTAGAACACAATTGGTCAGTTCTGTAACTGCAAAATTGTAGGAAAAGAATCATTTTCCGCAACACCCATTATTTGTGTTTTTTTCCGAAGAAATCATACATCTGATAAATTTAGGGAAAAACACATAAGTTCAAGAAAATAGTCGTTTCATTTTGCACCTATGGTGAAAATCTCGGAAAAATCCATCGAAAATTGACAGACTTTTTTTTGGGTAGACCGTCCCCTCAAAGAAAGAGGATGATTATTCTAATCTGAGAATATTCGAAATATTCAGTCAGCTTTGGATTTCTACACTTTCAGCACATCAATGGTATAAATAAAATTCAACAATTCATTCAATTTGGAATCCAATCGAAAATGTACGTTCTTGAGTTCTAAGGGCAATATCAAAAGGAGATCCATGCATTGGTGTGTGTGAATTACCTTCAAGTTTTAGCTCTTTAGGTCAGCCCTAACGTTAGATTATATACAGGTTTTAAACTGATACAGCGAGTTCCACAAATCTGCAAGAATGCAGCAAAATATTCCCATGTTCGTGACGAAAATGTATGAATAAGAATTTTAGTATTAAAAACCAGTGTTGTGGCACATATTTCGTTAATAACATCTCTCCTGACAGATTTAAGTTGACAGGCCTCGTATGAATCGGACTTTTGATATAAGAGATGTAATTTTAACTTCCACTTCGGTGTCCCCAACGATAAAAGTAGTTATTCAACGAGTACCAAATCACACCTCCTTTTCAATTAACCACAAATTTTCAGTTTATTATAAAAGGAAAAATGAAAAAAGAAGACTTCATGAAATCAATCTTTCCTGAAGGTTAACAGAAATTATGAACAATAAAATTTCTCGACATGAAACTTTTCTTGAATTCATTTGAGCATGTAATAGTACTTTTCATCAATAAATACACTGTGTTTTGAGTTAGTTTAAACTTTAGATGGGAATTTAATGGACTCCTCAATTGCACAGAACCACAACACCTGGGTAATTTTACTCCTCTGTCATTTCTGCCTTGTCGACGCATGTTACCACAATCTTTCTTATTCCTTCATAACCCCGTCAAAGTTAGAGTTTTCAACTTCAACTAAAATTGCTTGAAGTTGACTTACAGCTTCTTCATAAATAGGATCATCTCCATATAAGTCAATGGTGCTCGTCAATGACCCAGGTATAAAAACTGTATTTCCATTATTATTCTCCACAATAAGATTGACTGAATTAGAAGAAAAGAAATAACTATAGCCACAAGGGGAATTGAGAAAAGTAGTGATCTTGTTCATACCGTCCCTATCACCCCCATCTTTGTAGGCTTCTGCTATTTCATCGAGGGAGTTCATAACTTCATCACTAAAGGGTGGCTGTCTATTTTGGCTCTGTTCCAAAATGTTGAAAAACAGTTGTTTCCCATCACCTTCAGTTTTAAAAAATTGGTCATAAACCTCTAGTATTTATGTGTAGATTGAGTCATCGGACTGGACCTCACCCGTGGGTTGCGCCTCACTCGTGGATTCTACCTCACTTGTAGGTTCTACCTCACTTGTAGGGCAGCCCGCCAGAAGTGAGATGATGCGGGTCACTGCGTCTTCTGTAGACCCAGCATCGAAGGCGTCAATGATCAATTGGAGCTCATCTTGGGTTGCTGGGTTAAGGATTCCAGCATCCAAACGAGCTTTGATTAAAATTTTTGCAGCAGCAAACTTTCCCACTGAAACTGCGAGCAGTGATGAAATCAGAGCGTCTTCGACAGGTGAAGTCAACGCGTTGTTGGCGCTGCGCACAAATGCTGTCAACATGTAGACCAGAGATTCTGACGATCTCCCAGAGAGGAGAAACTGTAAGATGAAGCTCACATTGTTCAGTAAGCCATTCAAAAGGCCAGTGGACTGCCAGATTGTACCAATGTACCACTCAATTAGCGCATCATAAGCGCCTTGTAGCTGTCCACCAACAATTGCTACCAAAATTTGTGCAAGTTGATTCTGGCCTCTACAATCCAATCCAGAGACGCTGCCGGAACCTGAGCCGAATTCACGAACTTGCTGAGTGTCCATCATCTGACGCTGTTCACCACCTAGGTCTGTGTTCGTCATTATGCTCCTGAAGCAGTGGATCCTGTAAAAAGAAACAGTTAACGACCTCGCAGCGTCATACAACCCCGCAACTCCTGTGTATTTTAAATCCAGTATGCTGTAATACATCTCATGTATCAACTTTTTCAGAAATGTACGGTTTTTCTTTCTTTTCTTTTTATTCCGTTTCCTCAAGCCGAAAGGATGAATGAATACGTATATCATTTCATAGAAATGAGTGAACCAGTGCCTTTCAGTACGTTAGTCATCCCTCACTGGAATCTCAAGTACTGTTGGTTGTCTCTTGCACGAAACAGTTCACCGCGTTATTAATACGGAATGGAAACGAAATATCTTCATACCAATTAAAATGTTACATTCGAATACGGAAAAGCATGATACATCTAGATCAGGGATTTCTTACCTTTTTCTCGCCCTTCACCCCTAGAGAAATTTCATTCGAACCGCGCACTCATTGAAATAAAAATTCCAACAAATAGCCATTATACTCTTATTTACCTGAACTTTTTTGCACCCCCTGTAATATAGTCTCGCACCCCCAGTGGGAATGCCCTAAATTGTCTAACTGTTGTGAGGTTAGGATGTATAAATGGGCGTGGATGGAATGTAGGAAAGTTATATGACCTTGTAGCAGAATTTGAGAATGTAAAACTGGACTGTGTTGGTGTAGTGAAGACCCAAATGCGTGACAGAATCAGTACAACAACATGCAAGGAGAACAAGTATCATATGATAGGTAAAGAACGTGTGAAATGACAAAAAAGATGGTGGGTTGGACTGATTATGAAGAATCCCCTGAATTAGAGATGGAAGAAATTCCTGTTGGGAATGAACCTGAGAGAGAAGATTTGTTAGCAATAAAGTGTGAAAAACTGCATCCCAGAGAATGTGCTGTTTTGATTGTGTGTTAGATGACAACTGATGGGATTATAGCTCATGAAGACAATGTAAAGAAATATGAAATGTTGACAAGGGTTGTGCATGACGATGCATTGTTGAACACTCTTTTCAGTTGTCACTTACATTGAAAAACGAATTTAGGAACGTGTAATATTAGAAATTAATTACGAAAGTGAAATGAGTGGATTTAAATTTATTGCGTCCAAGGTTATAAAATTAATATTCGAAACTATTTTTCACTCCTACGTATCAACTACTGGACTACGCCATTAACAAGCTCGGAGGAAATAGGGTATTTTACTGACAAAATGCACTCTAGATGCATCTAGAGTAAAAACTAAAATGAACTCATGCTATGTGAGATTATGATGCATTACGAGTACTGTTTACAGAAATCATTTGAAACAGTTTAACATCCTCTAAATAATAATGGTGTTGGTGATTGGTGGATTGGTCCGTCTCTCAATTAGGCTCTTAATGTTGCTTAAAAGTCATTTGGTCTTAACAACAAATCTCAGTTGCATCTCATCTCGGGTCAGAATTGATACTGATTAGACTGGGTTTGACGATACTTGGAAAGGGATGAACTGATTTTTTCTGTTCAAATAGAAAATGGACATGTTCTGAGTCTCGAGCAAGGGCGTTGTGTGATGCATTTGTTCAGTGTGTGAACACATTGTCACATTTGGCTTGGTTGTAGTTTGAGTGATGCAACCTGACAAACGTTAGAGTCAAGAAACAGTGTCACCAATTTTTGACGCTAAATCTTTGGAAAATTTGCCAATATCACTAAAACAGCGAGCGCACCCAGAACGGTTATTATGCTATGAAAAAATGAAGGTATATCCTTTCGTTTAGGTTAATGGCGACTATTTTATATCGTTGAAGAGTAACTGAAAACCCATAGGTACACAAAATGACTTAACATCAAGTTTGGTTTCCGCTTGTGGGAAATTTCACCTTGAAGCCCTGACAATCATAGCATGCTCTGATGTTACTCAAAAAGGAAACTCATACGATATGTTTCATTTGTAGGAATTTTAGTACTTTGCTTTCCTTGCCTACTGGCAAAGCCAATCACTGTTCAAAATACTCAATAGTAAAAAAAATTCATCATTTACTATACGTCATGTAAACGAGTAATTCAAATTCCACTGTGAAGCCCTCAGTAAGTCTTTCAAGTTCATCTCATCACCCGGCCACCAACATCACCCCCATCACTGGGCCACCAACATCACCTCCATCACCCGGCCACCAACATCACTAACATCTCACCTCTCCCCAATTTCAGCTCGGTCCATGTGGGCTGTGCTGCCGAAGGCGCGCTGCACGCAGCTCACCAACTCAGCGGCATCGACAGCGCCGTCACTGTCAGCATCGCAGGCTCGGAGGGCGCCGGCGTCAGCGCGAGCTGACGGCTCCAGGGAGGGCAACAAGCGGGCCCGCATTGCGGCGCAGGCGTCTGGGGGAAAGTTCATTGTCAATTACGCAAAATATCGACAGCAGTTTACCAATAGGGAGAGTGACGATGTTTCCCTTTATTTATGGAAAACTGAGACGCTACTGACGTAATCCGCCTTTTTAAAATAGTGGCTCACGGACATCAACAGCTCTTTCAAAATTTCCTCCATTAGTAACCAAAATTTGCAACAGTAATTTTTATACGACGAACTTTTCATAAAATTGAAAACTAATAATATGGAACTAACTAACTAATATGGAACAGCTCGCGCAACTTCTTCCCACTAATAAACACCCTCTAAAACTCTGGTAAAATATAGAAAAGTATGTTAGTTTAGCACTTTGAGATAAGTCCTTTTTCTCTTACGAATGATACTATATTAGCTGTCAGATATCTAAGTTCGAATTTTGAACTGAGGGTAAATTAAGTTTTCAAAAATACATCCAAAGTTAATCATTGAGCCTATACCGCATCAACTTGTCTGCCTCATTCAAATGAATTTTCAAATAAGTACGTTTTTGACCATGTTAGTATTTACAAAATTATTCTCAATTCACAAATAAATTAAAATTTACCGTTAACTACAAAATCTAGTAATTGAGTCATTGTATCCTAAAGCTTCGAAACAATTTATTTTTTCCATCTGATCATCGATATGGTCACTTGGGTAAACATGTTCAAATACGTCATGCAAGATATTGCAACGTGTTATAATGCGTGTTGTACAACTTGCGAATGTTGGCCACAGCCCTCATCGCGTACACTGCACCTGCTTTCAGTGTCACCGCTACCACAGCAGAATGCACGGAGCTTACACGGGGAGTAGAAGTAGTGTTAATTGGAATGCTTTTATTGCGCATCATACGCAGCAGTCATATCATCTAATGGCTGTGACCGGCTCCCATCCTTGTTGCTCATGCTCTTCTGATTCCAACAATCAAGAGAAGCCAACAGCGCCTCATCACTGCCTACCACATATCGGATGATTGTGTGTTGTGTGTGGGTGTGCTGTTGTGTGACTGTCATGCTGTTTGTTTTTTAATTAGAGAGAACAGTAGTAATTTGTAACAAGATGATATTCTTACACTCGTCTTTCATTTCTATTTTTTCTTATTCCATAGATTGTAGAGTTCGAAGCAAAAGTACGCCAAACCACAGTTGTTAATACAGGAGCAGAAAATTGCGATCTCTTTTGGATTACAGTGAAGCTAGTTTCCTGTACGACAACACAACGAACACGCATCGGAGAGTGTGGCGTTAGTGTTTTTCTCTAAATATCTTTTATCTTAAGATGTCGTGAAAGTGCTCAATATTTTATTATCTTTGTTATGTAAGTAATAAGTTGGAGATTTAGGAAAAGTGTACACAGAAAGAGTAAAAGTATTCCGCTCAGGATTTTTTTCTCCCTATATATTTTGCATTATTTACTTGCTGAGTTTATTCGTTTCATCGAAATTTTTCCTCGCAACATTCTAGATGTGTTTATCGAGTAATAGAGCACTCTTTTAAACGCATGTAGAGTTTTAGATTTGCAGTAGAGTAACGCAGAGACGTAAATAGGACCTTTCAGCATTAGATTCACTTTCATAAATATGGAAAATCAATCCGAGAGTTGTGTATTGTAACCAGTATAAATAACATAACGATTTGAAGAACAATAGCACAGTGGAAATAAAATGGTGAACTTGATCCATCTCGCGGAAATTGCGGCAAGCCTAACATTAGATAGAGACAGACTCTCTTCGTTGAGATTGTCGAAGAAAATTCGATTTTCATAAATGTGAAAGATTACTAGCAATTTTTATGAAGGCCTAACAATTGTTTCTTGAAAAATTATTGAATTGAATAAATTGAATAAAACGAAGGGAATAAATTGAATTGAAGTGCTAAGAATTGAATATAATGAAGCGTTAACCGCAAACCGGTTAAAGGTCGTTATTGACTCAAGAAAACCAAATTTCGACAGTCAAGAATTAGAAGCATGTAACATGGCTCGATGAGTTCAGATTCAGTTTTCTCGAACGGTAGGCGTGTACGGGAATGAGAACAGTTGCATAAAGATTTTGATCCACATATCGTCGTTACATTATTCATACATCTGAATACAATGCAATGCTGTGGGGCTGTTTATGCTGGCATGGGCATGGATCTGTCACTATAATTGCAAAACACACCCTCAGGACCTTTTGCAAATACTTTCGGACCACGTTCATCTTTCAATGATTTTTTTCTGACGGGAACGTGATCTTCCAGAACGGAAATGGTATATACAGGGCTGAAAATATTCATGACGGGTTCAGTACAAGAATGAAGGAACATTTGAGCCTTTGGACTGGTCACCACAATCACCGGATTTGAACCCCATTGGAAATGTGATGGACCCTGCGTTTAAAGAAACCTGCATCACTCATCGCCCCATCTTTCAACATTGCATATTATGTGGGACAAATTAGTTCAATTATGGCCAAAGCTAAAGCCGCAGAGGATCTGAAATCTTCTATAATCAATGTCAGGTAAAACGAGAGATGTCTATCGAGCTTAAAGCGGTCCAATTGTTTTCCAATAAATTTCTGATCCACGCAACTTTTTTTGACCGTTTAGTGTATTTCCTAAAGTACGTACGGGTATGCATTCCATGAATTTAGTATTTGTTGCATTTCCATGTGATTAACATTTCATAGAATGAAAGCAGAAAGCGTTCGAGTTGAATCAACTATTTAGATAGAAATTGAAGTCTCCAACGTCCCATTAGAATGGACAAAAATTCTGAAAATTATAATTTGAACGTAAAAGTTCAATACATGCAACCCTTGACTTAGTCATTACTAAGCTACAACGATTGAACTTCCGTAAACTCAACTTTCACTCACCGAGTTGAGACAATTGGCCTAGACAATTGAGACAATTACCCAACTCACAGGCACGTCTCAGAACAGCGTGAACTACGAGAAACTAGAAAAATTTCTACAAGCATAGCCTCACCTTCTGCTGGCTGGCTGACCTGAAAAGAAATGAAATTGGCCATTAATGCTCGATACATAAATATTCTCGATCGTTTGAGATGGTTAAACATACATTTGAAAATAATACAGGTTAAATTTTCACATCATTTTAATATGTTCTTCTAACACGAACACTTCTTAAACAAGTCATCGAGCATCTACTGCTGTACATGTATTTGGTCGTCTGTAAAGTTGTTTGAACTCGCATGAATTAGCCAAAGTAATCAGCACTTTGAGACTGAAGCTAAATACTAGTTGTCTGATCATTCATTTATGAGATGTAAGTATTTTTCAGTCTGCTGGTATGTATTTTGAAATATAAATGAAATAAGTAGCTATAGCTTTGTCTGTTAGCGGAGGCACAGTAAGATTTTGTTACATCTTGACCCAGTTTGATGAAAATGTCAGGGAAATGAACTGATGAATCGCCAATGAATACGGACGACTGCTGAGAGCGGCACCATCTGAGCACTGGAAGGGGCGCAGTGTTCCCAGCAAAGTTGACTGATGTGCACAGAAACGGTGATTGATATTCCTAGCTATGTTGAGTGATGTAAAAACAAACACACAAAATTCTTAGTAATATTGACTGACATTCCTAGCATTTCTGGCCCGATAGATGTTCCTTAGTTAGTGATGAAAAATAGAATATCACTTTGCTCGAAGTGTGCATTCACTAGAATTGAAATGGAAAATAAAATTATGACGAATTGGATCGTATTCTTGTGCCCTGATGTACAATCTTCACCATCAACACAACTGAAACCAACAACACAAAAATATTTTCAACACTTTGTTCGTAACAACGGCCAACAGCTGTGGGCTCGCGGCATACACCAGATTTCTGATGCGTAACTAGTGCACCTGCAAGTGCATCTGCTAGTACACCTGCTAGTGCACCTGTTTGTGCATCTGCTAGAGTATCTGCTGATGCATGCTAGAGTTCCTGCTAGCGCATCTGCTCGTGCAACTGCTAGTACATCCTCTAGTGCAAAGCTAGTGTTCTTGCTAGTACATCTACCAGTGCACCTGCTAATGCTTCTGCTGGCGTGTCTGCTGGCGCATCTTCAATAACACCTGCAGGAGGACCTGTTACAACACTTGCTAGAGCACATGCAATAAAAACGATCATGTTGAACATTTGGATCATATTTTATTCTGTAACGTACTATGTGGGAATAAATAAAAAATTCACTGTATGAGAAATTCTGAGAATCCCAATCGCGTATCAATTAACACTGAGCAACCCATCCGTGTCTGAACGCCCGTGGTTATTTTTACGCTCATGCTAGAGCGCATTTGTTTACAAGGTAAATTTCTCTGATAGCTTGTCTCTTGCCATACCTACGATTTAAGTCCTGCTAACGATGTTATCGCTCATAAACGGTAGCAGAAGTAAGTAAGGTTTGAGGTATAAATATGCTATATGTCAAGGTAAAAACATTGCATCTAAGCAAAAAGAATCAAAGTGCTGTGATGTAATTGAAAAATTAATTTATTTGTGTTACGAATTACCTTTCGTTCACTGTACTCAATAAAAATAAATAAAAAATACATCCTAGTTCATGTATGGTTGAAAGGAAATATTTGTCACAAATAAATTATTTATGAATATTTTTATGAAAAAGCCAAAGTTCTTTGAAGCAGGTATCATTGCGATTTCCTGAGTTAGGACTGGATCCAGGACTTGTTTATAAAAATTCAGGGGCTCAAAATACATCCAATGAACAACACCTGTATTATTTTTTAGGAAAATCTCCTATTTATTCAAAGAGTATATAGAAACTACAGCTCCTATTGAGGCATGGACACTCACCGCCAAGGCGACGCAGCAGCCAATCACCAGCAACAGCAACTGTTGGCAGGAAATTATTGGGGTGTTATTGGCAGGCAACGTGAATGTTTTGTGAGGGAGTGTACGGACAGGAAATTATTGGGGTGTTATTGGCAGGCAACATGAATGTTTTGTGAGGGAGTGTACGGACAGGAAATTATTGGGGTGTTATTGGCAGACAACATGAATGTTTTGTGAGGGAGTGTACGGACAGGAAATTATTGGGGTGTTATTGGAAGGCAAAGTGAATGTTTTGTGGGGTTTTATTCCCATAGGAAATTATTGGGTTGTTATTAGCATGAAACATGGATATTTTGTGCCGTATTAATTCCGTCGATAGCGTAAAGAGGTAAAATTAAATCGATGTGCTAATAAAATGCTAAAAAAAGAAATCTGGGCAGAAGATAAATGTTGCGCATAAATGAAGGAATGCAATTTCAATGAGCCATATTGGAGTGAATCATCGGTCGGCGTCGAGTTATTAAACTGAACTTTTGTGTCTTTATATGAGTAGATGGATTTTCCAGTTAATTAGTTTAGTCTTAAATCTTAAAATAAAATGCTCCAAAGTCAGTCAATAAATCTTACAACCTCATTTCAAATTATTTACAAATTATTTATTTCTACTTCAAATTACTACCCAATTTCTTAAATGTGTACACGTAAGTTAGAACCACAGAAATTAGTCTTCAGCGAATAATCAGAAACACACTACATCAATAATTTGAATATGTTATATGTAACATTGACTTTAAGGACGCTGAACGCTCAAAGTTCTTCGCACGATTACTCTCTAATGATATCAAATCTAAAATAAATATTCAACACCTGAGAAGAAAAGCATTTCGAATCAACAAAAAATATAACCATAGCGAGAATTTAAAGTAAGAAAATGAAATCGGAAGTGAATATTTCCCTTTAATGATTCCATTATTTTTGGTACTAACACTATCAGTTCTTCAATTAATGTTTCCGAGAGAAAAACACGTTCTCTCACTTTTGCTAGTCAGATGCGTTCTCGAAATCTTGCACAACTTTGAGTAAATTCTTCGAAACTCATGTTCATTTTAGACGAGGTAATCGTGTTCTGAAGAATGTCATTATATATTAGTACTTATGATTGATTAAGTGAGCTTCTCTCATATTTCTATTCATTTCTAAACCTATGTCGTAGAGCTCCTGGGCCATGTGTGTGTGGGAAGACAATAATAGAACGGATGATAACATACGCACCACATCGTTGCAAAATAGTTCGATCGTGTATCTGTATTGCGTACCTAATCAAAAATTATCATAGGAAGTACGTTCGAGAGTCGGAAATGTTAAAATAAATGCTATAGCATTTATTTTAACATTTCCGACTCTCGAACGTACTTCCTATGGTAATATTTGATTAGGTACGCAATACAGATACACGATGTCTCCTATAGGAGACATATAAATGAGCGTTAAAACCGTCGACGTACAATAACCTGTGACAAAAGAACATAAAATATTTTTATTTGTTGCTTAAATAAAATTTTTCCACAAACGCGACTAAATATTAATACAGCAAGCAAATATCGAAATTCACGTGTCTCACTTTACAGCGCATGACCATGTTATGATAACTGGCCCTGGAAATTTGATCTCGTATGACAGAATATAGAAATGAATGTGTATGCCCTTGTCGGTATTTACTTTTTCAAAGTACTCATCACAACACGCTGGAGATAAAAGGTTTTCAGGAATTCACATTTGCTGCACGAAATGCACACGACTCCAGCGCAAACTTAAGTAACACTTCTGGAAAAAAGTTAATTTCATCGCACAAACCAACATCCAGACCTCAACACGTACCTTCATTTCTGTCTCGGGCCTCGTCAACTTCAGTTATTCGAAACAGTCAAAGCGCGAGTAATCCAGCTCAGCCGCAGCGGTTGTCTTATATGCATGACAAATGTTCCCACAAGCTCTAGAGTTATTTAATTTCATTTTTAAAATCATTAAAGATTTATTCGTTTCTTTTCCAACTACGATCAGATAACATTCAGAAAAACCCGAGCACTACAGGTGTTGAGATTCTTGCGTGGGCTGGGGTCTTATTTCCAGTCTCTCTTTAATACATAACAAATGTTCCTCCAAGCTCTAAAGTCATTGCATTATATTGTTAAAATAATGAAAGATTTTTTGTTTTTCAGATAACGATCAGATAGCATTTAGAGAGCTTGAGCAATGCAGCTGATGTGATCGGTGCGTGGGTAGATATTTCGTTTCCAGTCACTTTTTTCCATTTTATATACGAAACAAATGTTCCTCCAAGCTCTAAAGTCATTGCATTATGTTGTTAAAATACTAAAAGATTTTCTGTTTTTTCAGAGAACGATCAGATAGCATTCAGAGAGGCCTGAGCACCGCAGCTGTTGTGATCAGTGCGTGTGCTGAGGCTTTATTTTCAGTCTCTCGTTGTTTGTGGCTTCTGACTTTTGACTTACGAAGCATCACGCCTTTGTCATGCGCCATGAAACAAATATTTTCCTTGAGCAAAGAAGACTGCGAAGTCAACTGATCTAGGCCTGCAAAAATCTTAATAATATTTAACTAAACCATTTCAGATGGCTTTCCTACGGTAGCTGATCTAAGCCTGCAAATATCTAAATGATTTTTAACCATACCATTTTCAGAACGTCTTCCAGTGCTAGGTATATCTTTTGTTTGAAAATAACTGAAATTATATAATGAAACCTACCTTCAGGATACTCAAGGCTCTAAATTTCATTGAAGTTATAAAAATAAATTCAGAATCTGGAACCCGCTTCTTTAAAATATCGTCATTGATAGCACAGTAAACACTTTTAAAAATCGTTGAGACCATTTCTAGGATGAAAATCTTTCAGTCTCTTCTAGAGGCTTAATAGAAAACAGACCGAAAGGGGATAATGATAAATTTAGAAATTTTAAATAATATAGCACAAGAATTCGTCTTTTCTCTCATATACAAACGCCGCCAGGAGTGATCCTGTTAAGTTAAATTCACTGTGAAAGGGCCTCCAGGCCTTCAGTCTTTCGAGCCCAACTTACGTCTTCCAGTTTTCGCGCTTCCTTTTCGCTACCTTCTTAACATACTGTTTCGATGCAGCGAGTATCTAACATGGGAACACACCTTGTGCATAGAGTCCCCGTTTTTTAGAGTTGATTATAAATGGTAGCTTCTCTTCGTTCTCAATAGATCGTTCTTGTGTTGGCTAGTGAATCTTAACCTTTACGAGTCTGCTGGGACATGTGTGTCCTACCAGATATTTTACAAGTCCAGAGGGCTGTATATGCCCCATAAACGTTTTCTGTTATATCAAAACAGACAGTTATAGATTCAGTAACTATTCGCGCCACGCTTCTGCAACCTATTGCACAGTGTCAGAGAGCAATAGCGTCCAGTTCGCCCGCTACTGCAGATGAGGTAATTTTTTATAGATTTTACAGATTTTTCAAGGTTTTTTATTGTTTTTTTATGGAGTAAAATTCTTATTCTAATATCATGAAGGACATATATATTCGAGATTGTTTGAACCTCATTGTTCGTTACTGTCTACTGTGACAATCATCCCAGTACACCCTACCTAACATGTCTACTGGGACACCAGTGAGTCAATGCTATAATTCTAATTATACTTATAAAATAAATTACTTTTTGCCTAATTTGTTTCCACATAGGTAATGGAGCTGAAGCATGTATTTTTACCGGTTTAAATCAATTTTGTGAAAGCCGACTCGAAAGGGTTAACCCAATGTAATAATGAAAATCTCATACATGATCGTTGCTCTTGGTTCCAGCTCATTTTTTAATGCGTTATTGTGTCTCACTTTTCTCTTCTCATAAGCATATTCTAGCACTGTCATAGTTTGTGAACAAAGCTTTCAAATCTTTCTAACAATGGTACTGTGAACGCGAAACACAAACTGTCAAATGGAGGGCAAATATGCAGAGTGGCCTAACCCACAAAACACAGAATTTAAGGACACTCAAGTTAGAGACGTGGTGTTCATCGCAGGGTTGCCAAACTGGCTTTTCCTAGCCGAGCTACTAACTAGGAACTGAACTAGGAACTAGGCCACTTTGCCTGAAAGACAAATTCGCCGCTAGAGGTGAAATTATAAAAATTTAAAAGCGAAGAAAATGCTAATAAAATTAGTCATTTTTATTCAAAAGAAAGAAAAACCGAAAACGTTTCGGAGACCAGCTCCATCATCAGTTCTGTAAAATACAAAGTATGATCAATCGAACGCAAGCATGAAAACACAGTCGATACTAAATTCTAAAATTTACAAACAAACAAAAAAAAAAGGATAACTATGCCTTAACTATTTGAAGGGGATATGATCTAAGCATCTTGTTTAAAATTGGTTTTTCCTTAAAAATATGCAAAGATTCTAAAATCCTAAGGTCAAAATCACGGAAAGAACCGTCTATTATTTTAAAATCACCATCACGAACTATTGCACTACACTTCTCAGCATGGCTGCGTATTGCTGAATGAGGAGGATTAGCCAACAAGTTACCAGTACGGAAACTCCTTTCACGGTGCTCTGCTACTCTTGCGTAAATATTGCGCGACGTCATTCCGACGTACGCCGATGCGCACTGCGCACAACTATACTTATACACAACAGAAGAGCGCATGAGCTTGGGAATCGAGTCCTTGAACCGAAAATATGAACCAATATTTGCTTTGCTAATCAGTATGACTCGTAAACTTACTCCAGGAAAATGCTTACTGAATAAAGACTTTAATTCACGGACTAGTTTTTCAGATGGAGAACCAAAATAGGGTAAAGTGCAATAGAGGTAATTTTCACGTTAAACAGGAATATCGGAATCGCAATGTTTTCTTGACAAAAACTTTTTAATTTGGGAGTTTATGATTCCAAGAGGAAAACCACTGTTGCAAAAAAAATCGCGTAGATAGTTAAATTCTGCGTGTATGTCATTAAAAGATGAGCAGACATTGTAAGCCCTGTTTACCAGCGTTTTGATGCCATTGATTTTGAAAGTGTTAGAACAAAAGCTGAAAAAACTAGTTCCCAATCCCGTGAACGTTGGCTGGCGATATACAGTAGTTACAAAATTTTCCCCATTCCTAGAGACACGACAATCGAGAAATGGTAATTGCGCCTCGTTTGCAATTTCCATAGTAAATTTAATTGATGGATGTTTCTCATTTAAATAATTAAGCAAAGGCTGAGCGTGGGAAGGGCTTTTAAAGAGCAGGAAAGTATCATCAATATAACGAGCATAATATACGGGCTTAAAAAGTGAAGGACAATCAGCTAACCATTTTTTCTCGTGGAAGCACAAAAAAATATTTGCAAAGGTTGGTCCTAATGCGTTCCCCATGGCAATACCCTCAATTTGCTTATAAAATTTCCCCGCAAACAAAAAAATGAATTTAGAACAGAGAGCTCAAGCAACGTCTTAAAGAAATTTCGAAAGAAACCTCATTGTTATCCTCATTGAAACCTCATTGCTGAAAGAAACCTCATTGTTATCTGCCGAAATTTATACTAAACTTTATGTATCTGCATCTAGTCCGGGTGTTTTGTATGGCCTACCTAAAATTCACAAGCCTAACTTTGCCTCTATGTTTCAATTTCGACCATCTTTTCAGCAATCAACACTCCTAATTTTAAAATTGCTAAATTTTTAGTCCCTGTTTTAAATCATTTGACAACTAATGTATTCACTGTCGATAGCTCTTTTACGTTTACGGAGAAATTGAAAACTATCGCGAATGCTAAAAATTTAACCATGGTGTCATTTGACGTTGAGAACCTATTTACAAATATTCCTCTTCATGAGACTATAGAGATATGCCTAAATTCCTTGTTTCACGCGCCTGATGATAAAGTTATAAGACTTAATCGAAATTTCTTTAAGACGTTGCTTGAGCTCTCTGTTCTAAATTCATTTTTTATGTTTGCGGGGAAATTTTACAAGCAAATTGAGGGTATTGCCATGGGGAACGCATTAGGACCAACCTTTGCAAATATTTTTTTGTGCTTCCACGAGAAAAAATGGTTAGCTGATTGTCCTTCACTTTTTAAGCCCGTATATTATGCTTGTTATATTGATGATACTTTCCTGCTCTTTAAAAGCCCTTCCCACGCTCAGCCTTTGCTTAATTATTTAAATGAGAAACATCCATCAATTAAATTTACTATGGAAATTGCAAACGAGGCGCAATTACCATTTCTCGATTGTCGTGTCTCTAGGAATGGGGAAAATTTTGTAACTACTGTATATCGCCAGCCAACGTTCACGGGATTGGGAACTAGTTTTTTCAGCTTTTGTTCTAACACTTTCAAAATCAATGGCATAAAAACGCTGGTAAACAGGGCTTACAATGTCTGCTCATCTTTTAATGACATACACGCAGAATTTAACTATCTACGCGATTTTTTTTGTAACAATGGTTTTCCTCTTGGAATAATAAACTCCCAAATTAAAAAGTTTTTGTCAAGAAAATATTGCGATTCCGATATTCCTGTTAAATGTGAAAATTACCTCTATTGCACTTTACCCTATTTTGGTTCTCCATCTGAAAAACTAGTCCGTGAATTAA
>JACJUY010001252.1:138791-154434 GCA_014220935.1 Platorchestia sp. MABIK
AACGTTTTCGGTTTTTCTTTCTTATGAATAAAAATTACTAATTATATTAGCATTTTCTTCGCTTTTAAATTTTTAGTCAATTTGTGATTTAAGCAAAGGGAATATTTGTTTATACAGGTGAAATTATCACTTAATCCGCCCTTCCAGTTTTGACCTCTGATTTGGGGGTTAGGATACTGCATATTTGCCCTCCAAACATTGGGACAACAAATTTGACAAATGACTGTTTTTTTGTGCTAAACCAACCTGTGTTTTTGGAAATATGTTTATGGAAATAAACTTTTTAGTTTTACGTATCGTGGGTGTATTGTGACAGCACTATTTAGGTAGTTAATTACTTTCACGAATATTGAAATTCCGAATTATGTTTTCAATATTTTGTTCAACGTGGTACAACAATTCCTTTTCAAATATCAGTGTTTAATGAACTCTTTTGTGCTAGCATTATTTGTGTAGGAAATGTCAGTCATTTATTTCAGATGTAGAAAAAAAATTATTTTCATCAAGTTCGGTATTTGGCCTACTAGTTGATACGTAAGAGCAAAGAAATTCTTCCAAATGTCGACCTCATAGTCTCAGACGCAGAATAATTTAAATCCGCTTATTTTACTTTCAACATTAATCCTTCATATCACAAGCCCCTTTGCTCGTAATTCTATATAAGTTCGCACTAAAGAGAGTGTCTTTAATAATAAATCACTAGGATTATGTTTTTTAATTACCTGTATATTTATGCATTATCAAAATCAGATTAACGCAACGAAAGGAATGCATGTTTTCGTGCTTATCAACTTATGTATCAACTTTATCAGAAAAAGACTGTTTTTCTTTTTTTTTTTTGTTCTGCCTGACGTTTGACGCATGCAGGACTATTTTTATTTTCTTCCCCCACTACCAGAGCTCTACCTGTGCGTGATTGAATCCTCTAGACATGGGACTTGAGCCTAAGTGGAGCCCATTTCGATCGATCCTGTTGCCATGTTCTATTTAATTCGTTTCAAATGCATTCCACTAGGTTCCATCTCATTCGTTATTTTCTCATCTGCTCGATTCTGTTTCTATCTCAATAAAATTCTTTTTATTCTATAATTCTCGGCTAAGCTCTGATGTTAATTTTTGCATCCTCTCATATTCCATTTTACTCCTCTTTTCTTCACTCTATTTCATTTCACTCCACTCCTCTTCGTTCCATTTCGCTCCACTCCACTCCAATTTTTTCCATGTCCCTCCGCCCCACTCCACTTTGTTCCACTTCACTCCACTCCCATTTGTTTCATTTCACTCCGCTGCACTCTATTCTATTCAAAGCTTCAATAAAGAAATAGCGTCATCATTCCTAAAACGCTGGAGAGCAAGACATCCAAAAATTTGTGATGTTACTTGGGATGAAGGGAATCTTTGTGGTTACTGATCACATACCGCACACAAACTGGTAAAGACAAAAAATAAAATCGATCGCTTTGTTCACGTGCATTTGTTACTAGTTTTATTCATACGATCTCTCACAAACTTGGTCGAATTTTCGACGTAGTTAGACGCTCCGGAAAATAGCTTCTTATTTTCATCTGCAGTTTTTACCATTCTAAAAGTGGACAGAGCGAATTACTAAAGAGACCATGATTTTTCGATCAAGGTGATGGATAGAACAGAAGCACTCATCATTCAAGCAACGACGTACATCTTGAGAATTTGAAAAAAACACGACAGCTGTACAGATACTGTGATGGATCACGTAGGAGCATATTCTGACTCGTTTGCTTGAAAATTTACGACTTTGCGTCATCTGCGGTCGAATCATTTTTTTTCTTTGTCTGACAAAATATCCTATTAGGAGATCGTGTGTGCTGTGAGTTGGTCCAATAATCCATGTCTCTATGCTCACTCACTGAACTGCGACATCGCATTCAGTTTAGCAAGTTCTATGGCAAAAAAACTATTTACGGTATTCTAATAAAACATTTCCGATGACTGAAAATTTCTAGTGTTTAAAATCTGAATATATTCCTATTTCTCGAGTGACAGGTTCATTTACATTGATGAACTGTCAATATCAGTGTTAAAATATTGCTAATGTTTGCAACAGAGTCGGTAATATTGGCCATTGGGTAGCTGATGTTTGCTATTGTATCAGTTACTGTGTTTATTGTTTTGCTGGTGGTGAATTTTGAGGCTGTGATATCGGCAATTAGACTTGCAGTATCAGTAATTTCATCTGTTATCATACGAGTTGCGCATTTAGTGTGCAAAAGTAGGTTCTAAATCGATTAATAGTTCTGTAATTTTCTCATTTGGATGCATGATGTATACATGTTTTTGGGTGTTATGAATCAGCTATTAGATCTCTGTTAACAAATAATATATTCCATGGAAGTCGTCCAGTGATATTCTCCAATTATGTTTTCTCGTAATATTCTCTAGTGATATTTTCTTGTGATTTTACCAGTTGTGCTCTTCTGAGATATTTTGCAACGATGTTCTCCTGTGCGCCGCACATCTTGTCTGTATCTGGATACCCCCTATATAAGCCGCACTTGTCGAGGCTTAGGGGCTCATTCGATCATATTCCTGCCCTCTGCCGACACCTGGCCAAATAAACTCCGCCCAACTTCATTCGTGTTTACCTGCCCCGCATACTCCTGTGATGTTTTCAAGTCTCAGGTGGTGTTGTTCTTGTATGTATTCTTATTAATTAAACTTTTACGAGCAAGGACAAGTACTACCGACACTTTTAAATGACATAAATAGATAAGTGACATTCTTATTAATTTTAATCCATTGAATCCACTGTTTATTTCTACAATATTTTTGACTCAATAAACATCTTGAAAAGTAAAACAAAGCAACCATAAACGTTCTCAGCTAGCGTACTTACTAGTATAACTGATTTAATCGAACCTTACTTTTTGAGCATAATTAAACAATTGTTACCGGGTCACACTTAGTTACCGGGTCAGTATTATGTAAGCAATTCATTTAACCCAAGGAATACATGAAGGCGATTATTACACAATGGTATTACAATGGACACATTTCAATGTAGCTGCTTGAGAGCCCGATTAAATTCAGCAACTTCTGAGGCATCTTCTCAAAACGCTATTATGAGGTATATAAATGTGTTTAGCCTGCTGTGATATACTCAACCTAGTGGCACGCTAAACTGATCACGTAATTGGCTGACGCAAAATTCAGTACTTGAATTATCAATATTATTTTATTTAAGTCCATAGAGATCAGAATCCTCTGTAATAGAATTCAGATAAATTTCATCCCATTGTACGTACATTGCTCAATCAATTTCAATTTTCTATTGGAAAAGATTTTATTATGTTCCTAGTGTCACAAAAACTTCGAAACTTCGATTCGAAAACTCAAGATTCGCTTCGAATGCTGCATTGGATATTTTTCGCAGATTTAAGGAGATCAAATTTCAAGTTTTGGTGACGGTGAAGTGGGAACAGTGTTCAGATTGTCTTCTGAATAAAGAAAACTGAATTTGCTTCTATTTTGGGTAAAGCGGCCATGATTGTGCAAATAATAATTGCTTAAGATTTTTTGTACCTTAATTAATTAACGTTTTACACGTCAAGTTAAGCGTAGAAAGCTTATTGGGAAGAAAAAGTTCAAGTATTTTAAAGCATTCAAGCAAATAAATTAGGCAATGGATTGCAATTTTCTCACAGCTCCCGGTGGCTCTTTTATGGAATGGGGAAAATCTAGTTTTAGTTTAAACTATTTTGTGCTTTTGGTATGGGGAAAGAAAGTTCGATGAAGTACTGAATTTTTCAAGCCTCTTCAAGGAACTTATTTGCAATCCAATTGACAGTTTTCTAAATTTGGATAATTTTGCATTGTTACGTGGGATTTGGTCTTTGGAGGTCAAACATTTGGTTTTAATAACAATTACGAACGTAGAAGAACTGATTTTTTCAATCTTACCATAACCAATTTCATTGTGTAGAAGAGACGCATTCTGCTCAAATGAGAACATGATGTACTTTTCAGTCAACATTGATACCAATTTAATTTACGTTAAGCCATGTAGTAACTTATAGCACTCCTTATATATTTTGTCAGTAATCATTATGTGTTTTTCATGATAAATAGCCAAAAAAGCGTGCTATCATTGGCAGACATTTGGTATGAATTTGTCGGATAAACTGCGAATTCATTCAAGTGTTAGTGGATTGAACTCAGTTCGCGGATGTGAAGAAAATAGGAGAGGTGCCAGTATAGACCCTTGTTGGTCTTCATGGCAAATTTCCTGAAGATCCGATTGTACATCGTCAACAGCAACGTATTGCTTCTGATTCGTCGTGTACAACTTCAACCATTTTAGCGTAAACACCTTTAATGTCAAAACGGTAGAGATTAATAAATAATGTACTGTTCTGTACGTAATCTAGTGCAAATGGGTGTTAGCTAGACAATGATAAACAGATTTTGGGGAAATACCTCAGTGACAATACTGTTTAATTATGCTCAAACAGTAAGGTTTGATTGAATCAGCTATACTAGTAACTACGCTGGCTGAGAACGTTTAGAGTTGCTTTGTTTCACTTTTAAAGATGTTTATGAAGTCAAAAATATTGTAGAAATAAACAGTGGATTCAATGGACTAGAATTAATATGAATGTCACTAATCTATTTATGCCTTTTAGAAGTGTCGGTAGTACTTGTCCTTGTTCGTAAAAGTTTAGTTAATAAGAATACATACAAGAACAACACCACCTGAGACTAACACTTGAAAACATCACAGGAGAACATCGTTGCCAAATATCTCAGAAGAGCACAACTGGTAAAAATCACAAGAAAATATCACTAGAGGATATTACGAGAAAACATCATTGGAGAATGTCACTGGACGACTTCCATGGAATATATTATTTGTTAAAGAAGAAAAGAGCATAAATCCTGTAAGATCGGTTATCAAAACACAGCATCATTTCCCAGTTATGTTTAGGAACGTGCATTTCACCAGGCCAAATGACTGGTCAGGTGGTTGGTCACGTGGCTGGTCAAGGGATTGTCAGGTGATTGATCAGGGGGTTGGTCTGGTGGTTGGTGTAGTGGGAAAAATTCAACTTCCTACTACAGAAATAAATTGGAGATATCTAAGTTCGAATTCATATTGTAGATAATTAAAATCTGTTTCAATTATAAACGGAAAAGTTCACAATTCTCATCGTTCAACTTAAGTTAGTCCCACAATAGGTACTGTGGATATAGTGTGTTTTATATGTTTAGTTCATGAACAATATTTCCCTTTGTTTCTTCAGCGAAAAATGCATATTAAAGTTTTCATGGATGTTAAATTATTTTCATTGTCGTAGATTCTAACGTCTGGTCGATGAGCATTTGAAATATTAATGACATTTGGTAAAAAAATTCATCCAGTAGATCACAAATAGATTTTATTCAGAATTCTGCCATGAGTAGATTTCATTTTTGTCCGAATTAAAAGTAAAAACTAGTTCCACAAAATAATACCAAAAAGACTGAAATAAAAAAGGAAATTCATCTTCCGGGACGTGGTTTCATAACTCTCTCTTGTCACTTGGGTTTTGTTAAAAAATCACCTGAATTTTTTTAGAAATTTCCATTAGGAAATTAAAAACTAGTTCATTTTTAAGTTTTTCGAAGTCTTCTTTCCTTTTATTTTTTTTGAATAATTTCTTACGATTACAATGCGCTCGACTGTCATTTTCGATGTAGTAGGAGGTAGGTTGTTTTTTATCTTTTTTTTTTATATAAATGTTTTCTTCTTATATTCTGCAAGTAAAAACGCTCTTAGGTCACGCTTTTCTTTCGACTTCTTTTCTTTATACGTTTTCATTTCTTTCGTGATGTGTTTTCTTCCCCTTGGATTTAATCGCACAGCACGGGTAAAAGGTTAAGATTTAAGAGTGATTTAAATCAGTTGAAAAAAGGATGCTGCCACCTGGGGTGTTTAAACCCCAAAATTAAGTATTAATAATTAAATTGACTGTGGGTGACGATTTTTGGTAGCAATGGCCATAGGGTATAGGCTCGTGTTTCTCTTTGTGGCGAGTTTATTGCGAGAGGAGAGTAGAAAAATCACGACGCCCGAAGATATTTCCATTTATTGGGTGGCAATTTCTGGACGACGAGAGCACACGCCGGCGGAGGATTGCAACCGTAACGACTTCAAAATGACTCTCAAAATTAACACATCCTCTATGACCACTCAAATTGACAATGCAAACCAGCCGACTGTGTGCATCCAGTCAAACACAACCATGACATAGAACCCGGCAGAGGGTCTCGGCACACACTCATGAACAAACCATGGATTTAAACCTGGGATTTTTGAACAAGTTGATTTTATCAAAGGACGCCTACGCAAATAGATAATCGAGTACGTTCGGCATCGGACTTATGTAAAGTCGCTCACAGTCTCGCTCTGGTTTCAACGCTCAACCCGCGATCAAAGTGACCTGGTCCTGAGTGATCTCCTAATCATGTCTTAATGCAGTCGTGGACGGCGCTCCTGCCAGGGGAGGAGGGGGGGGGGGGGGTTTAGGAAAAAAGGGGGGGTAGTATGTTTGATGGGAGCACAACTTTCTCTAGCCATGACTGATCTCACGAGCCCATGAGCTTGATCGAACGTTCGCCTCTACGGCCGACGGCGGCCGAGCTCGCGGTCAGTTTTCGTTACATCTTGAAATCCTATAATCCGTGATTAAACCATATGGCAGATTCTAATAAGTTTCACAACGTCGTCATATTTAATGCGGTGAGTTTTTATTATACGTTTTCGAAGGCCCCGAACTCCGAGACTAATGATCATGGCCGGCGTTTCTACTTTATGGCATCGTTATAAAATAAAATTTGTCTGTTGCTCTTGGTCTCCGAGCCTGAGAGTGCGAAGACGAATAAACGGAGTTTATTCACCTCCTCTCAACTACAAAAAAATTTATATATTGACCACGGTTCGTATCTCCAACTCGACTGGCGAACCTTGCACAACGACGTCAAATCACTTCGACACTCAAAACACTTCGCCCACGCTTGCTCATACTTTCACTTCTTGATCACGAGTAGGAACTCTCGTCCCCGCAGTGGCTCCTTCCAGCAGTAGAGGGGGTACACCGACCCCGAGGAGATTCGCACGGAAGCGGTTCTGGCTTCGACCTCCCCTTTGTCTCGAGGTAGAACCAAGGACTTTATCACTTCGTTCAGGGTCACCCCGTCCGCACAGAGTCCAATGCCGCAGGATTTCAACCCCGCTCACCCCTCTCCCTCCACCTCCGAGCAGCTACAGCATTGTTAGGTTAGGGTAATTTAGGTTAGGTAAGTTAACTTAAGTTAGGTTAAGTAGGNTAATAACTGTAAAGCGAACAGATAGGTTAATAAACCTCAGTAGTACTACATAGTTAAAAAATTGGCGTAAATGGCAACTTCATGTAGCAACTCGGAGGTGGAGGGAGAGGGGTGGGTGGGGTCGAAAAACTGCGGTATTGGACCCAGTGCACCTCGGCCAGGTGTACACCCGGCAGCGCTCGTGTCAATAGCTAGTCGAGGCTCCCATCCCATCACCGCCACTATTACACACACCACCACCACCCCTGCACTTGTGATGGCTGCCAGATACCGCCATTCTACAGATCATTCTCTATCTAAAATACATGTTTTTTTGGATAAGAAGACAAAAATATTACGAATTGTACAATTATATGTTGCTGTCGTAATTTTCGTCATGATAAGTTGTGAGAATCTCATTAGTATTTAATTTTTTTGCGGGAATATAAATAATAAATATCAACCGAACACGCACATTTAAAGACTGTTGTTCGTTTAGTGTCACAATAGTTCGTTGTCAAGCAAAGTGAACAATATTTTTATATATATAATTGCGACCTGCTGTCTGATAACTATACGTTGATAATGCTAGTTTGCAGTGGTTGCCGCAAGCGATAAAATGAGCGATAAACAATAAATGATTATTTTCGCTGATGTCAAAGCTTTTATCGTTTAGCGTTTATCTTAAAGTTTTCTAAAATTATCGCTCATTCACTTACCGCTAGTCCCAAAAAATGAGGAACGATAAACGATAAATTCAAAGACGACATTTGTAAAAATTAAAAAAAAAATTGCACGGCGGCAATAGTCACAACAGCCCGCCTGACGTTTTCAGACCTGGAAAACCTCATATGAGAGCTGCCAAGTGTGTGTGTGTGTGTGTGTGTGTGTGTGTGTCTGTGTGTAGCTGGCCAATCACAGCTGCAGTGCGCCAGTCGCGCTGGAGTTCTCGAGTTAGGGGGGTGTGTGCCACACTCTCCCATGCACCGTTTTCTCACTGCGGATTTGTTTTGCCTAAGCTAGACTGTTTGAATTATGATGTAAATTTGTATAGTAATTTAGCTAGTGTTTGACTGTTCTGTTTGTGTTACAATGTTAGGCTGTTAGCAAGCAAAAGCTAAAGCATAACAACAGGTCACAGAAGACAGTGTTCAACAAGAGTGACAGGCATTCACGCATTGACGACTTCTTCACTGGAGACCAGAGGGGCAGCCAAGAGTCTGGCATTGTGTCTTTGTCGCGATCAAGCTCAGTAATGTCAGTGGGGAGTGGGAGCAGCTACACCCTTATGTCTCCACCAACCTCCCGCCCCTCCAGCAGCCAGGGCATGAGGGAGGACAACAATGACAAGCACCTGGGCAAGGGCTGCAAGCAGGAGGACTTTGATGAGGTAATGTAAATATTAACTACTCACTACATCACCAATCTTGCTCATCTTAGCTTCAAGTTAAAGAGGAGAGCAAATACTATTGATTCATGCACCTATTTTAGGAATTCCATTGCATTTTTTGTGAAAAAACTTAGAAAAATTATTGGACGTTGGTACCCTCAGGGGTGAAGATAGCTAAAGCTTGGCGAGTGTTGCTTCAATCGTCCCCGTTCCGGTTTTAAATGAAAGAATAAAATGTGTGGCACGCTCCCATCTGACGGATTTTCTAATTTCGCTCCAGTTTCTGAGAAAATGACTTTGATATTTTTCAGCGTCTGATACCCTCGGGAGTGACTTCAAAATGTCATATCTTGGTCAGTACTGCACTGATCGTCCTCATTCCTATTTTAAATGAAAGAATAAAATGTGTGGGATGTTCCCATCTGACAGATTTTGAAATTTCGTAATAGTTTCTGAAAAGATGACTTAGAAATTCTTCTGCATCTGGTCGCTATCTTCAGAAGTTATTTCAAAATGCAGCGGCTTCGTCACTACTGTAGGGATCGCCTTCGTTCCGGTTTTAATTGAAAGAAGAGAGCATAAGACATATTTTCATATGACAGATTTCTTTTCTTGTAGTTTTTGAGAAAAGAACAAAAAATGAAAGCTTCACTTTCTCTATAAGGTTACTACAAACCATTAAAGGTAAGCAAACTTTGACTATGTCATGATTTGTTACAGGCGCGCTTCGGCCAAGGGCTGTTGTCCCCGCACGCGGGGTATTTTTGACAATTCTTCTTGTGTTTTTACAGGTTAAAATTTTCCTCAAGCCATTTGAGAAGTTGTTCAAGCTGCACAAAATTGAAGATCCAAGGCCCAGCTTGGTCATTCTGACAGGATGGTTTTCAACTGCCTGGTCATCTGCAAGCTGTGTGAAGGTTCTGGAATGAAGAAGACCTACATCAGGTTCCAGTCAGACAGCAAGGG
This sequence comes from Platorchestia sp. MABIK, assembly GCA_014220935.1. NCBI lineage: Eukaryota > Metazoa > Arthropoda > Malacostraca > Amphipoda > Talitridae > Platorchestia > Platorchestia sp. MABIK. The sequence continues at coordinate 148,468 of JACJUY010001252.1, forward strand.
GAACCTCAGAACCCATCTAAAGGGTAACATGCACCGTGGCCATAAGACTGCCCAGCTGCTGGATGAGTTTGACGACATCAAAAAGGCGACCAGCAAGAAGGGCCAGAGGCTCAACGTGCGGGAGAAGGACAAGAGCCGCCAGCTCTCTTCAGGCAAGCCCAGGAGATGTCCAGACACTTCACCCAGAACAAGGGTCGGCAGGCCTGGGTCAAGTGGTTCACCACCCTCTGCATTGCACCAAGCATCTCTGCCCATCCAGCGACTCGCGAAATGATGAACGTCTTCAGGCCAGAGTTCAATCTGCCCTCCCACACGGCTATGAAGAAGACGATTGACGACTAGGCGAGAAAGGCGAAGAAGGAGCTGATGTCCATCCTGAAGGAGGCCACGTATGTTGCCACCACAGCTGACAGCTGGAGTGCACACCATCGCGCATTCCTGGGTTGCACTGTGCATTGGATTGATGCAAAAACTTTGCGCAGAAAGCATGGCACGCTCTCCTGCAAAGAGCTAAAGTCCAACCAGACAAAGGAGCTCCTGGCAAACGAGATTTACAAGATCAACAGTGAATTTGGCATCACCAGGAAGATAGTCGCCACTACAACTGACAATGGTGCCAACTACTGTGCTGCATTTGCGCATTTTGGCGACAACCAAGATGACCTGCTTGCTGTCGCGCCAGAACACGAGGATCCTGATGGTGGCGATGTCGCCATTGTCAGTGTTCATGATCTGCTGGAGGAAGAGGTGGAGGATGAGGCAGAGGACCTGCCCAAGCTGCCCACACACAGGAGATGTGCTGCTCACACACTCAACCTGCTGGCGACAACAGACGTCTCCAAAGTGGTGAGATAGAACAATGGAACAGGCAGGCAGCTGTTTACCAAGGCCGCCGCCAAGGCCCAGGGCCTCTGAAACCTGCACAACAGGTCCTCTGTGGTGGCCAACAAGATCAGAATTGTGGTGGGCAGAAAGCTGAAAACACCCTACCCAACTAGGTGAGCATAATCTAATTTTGTTTCTGATTTCTTTTTTTTCTGAAAGCAATGCTTAAATAACAAAAACTCACACAATTTCAAAACAATTTAAAATTAACAAAGTATTATTGAAACACAACATTTTTTTCTTTGTAGGTGGAATACCTTGTGTGACGCGACAGTGTGCCTCCTGAAGACGGCGCTGAAGGACCCAGAGACCATGGAGGCCATAAACGAGGTCATGAAGAGCGAGGCTGCTGGGAAGAGGGCAGCAGCCCCTGTCTCCACTGAGGAGAACAAGGAGATTCTGCAGGAGTACTGCAAGGTGATGAAGCCTGTCGCCATCTGCCTGGACAGGCTGCAGGCTGAGGTCAACGCCTACATGGGGATCCTCCTGCCCTACCTGATGCTCCTCAAGAGAGACCTACAGATCATCAAGAGGGAGGGCGAGTTGCGCTATGCTGGCCCCTGGTGGATGACTTGTTAGCGCAGGATGGCACTGTCCATGGGTTTAACAACAGGTATGTTGCATCATTTTCAAAGTAAAATATTTAATGGGTAAATAAATAAAAAAAATCAGTTGTATCTTAGATTTGAAAACTAAAATTTCCAATTTGCGTCTTTTTTGCGATAGATTCATGCACCTCTTTGCTGATGAGGACCTCCTGATGGCCACCTGGACCCACCCCAACCATGGCCCCTTCATGTTGAAGCATGTGGCCCCTGCCCTTGAAGAAGACATCAAGGAGAGGCTCATCAAGGAGATCGTCTTCTCCATCACACCTGACCCTCTCCCCTCCAGCCAGAGCCAGGACATGGTCACAGAAAAGCCTAAAGAAGCCAGCGACGACCCATTTGCCTTCCTGGAGAGCCCCACTGTCATGGAGGAGGATGGGCCCAACATTGGGGAGCTCATCAAGAAGGAGGTGGACACCTGGGGCAGGAGCAAGGTGGCAGAGGTGAAGCCTGGGCAATTCCCCAGCATGCACAGGGAGAAGTGGATCTCGCTGTTCATCAAGTATAACACGGCCTTGACCAGCTCTGCTGCCGTGGAGCGCATGTTCAGCACTGCTGGTGACGTCCTCATGCCCAAGCGTACATGACCAGCGACAGGTTTGAGAAGCTGGTCTTCACCAAAGGAAACATGCAGCTCCTGGATGCTGTCATGAGGAGGGAGAGGAGGGAGGGAGAGTCTGACGCAGAGAGAGATACTTATGTGGAATAGAACTTGTAGGCCATAGACTGGTTCCAGGGACAGTTTTTGTTTTATTTAATTAATTTTCACTGAGGAAAAATAGTTTGTATGTTTTTTTTAATATTTCAACTAAATAAAGGTACTTTTCATTTTTCGCTTTTGTTATCGCAAGTAAAAAAATTTATCGCTGTCGTTTTACCGTTTATCTCTTACCGCAGGTTGGGTTTTGAAATTTTTTTATCGTCTATTGTTAATCGCAGCTAGGTTGGGGAAAATTATCGTTCTATCGTTATCGCAAGTTGAAAAAAAAGTTATCGCGGCACCCACTGTATAAAAGACACCATGACAGTTTCCCCCGTAAACCGGTACCCATTTAAGACACCTGGGTTGAGTGGGGTATTGTGCTTGAGTTTTCCCATATACCCAACGGGGAAATCACCGCGCAGCGCTGGGATTCGAACGCTCGACACCTTCATGGAAGGGCGATGCCTTAACCACTGTACCACGGAGATAAAGAAGGGATTAAGTTTAAAAGTGAAACGGTTAGATCCATATTAATTTACGTCTTAGACTGTGAGGTTGACATTAGAAGCAATTTTACATTGTTTCGGATCAACTAGTAAGCTAAATAACCGGCTCGGATGGAATGAAATATTTTACAATAACACAAAAAATTATATTTCCTATGCTACTAACATTGGCACACAAGAGTTCACCAGATTCAAATACATGAGAAGGATCGTTGTACAATGCTAACTACAACATTTGCAACATTGCTTGGACAAAACGAGAAAGTGGAAACAACCTAAAATAGTGTGGCCAAACTCAAAGAGTGTAAGGGATGACAAATTCTCACAAAAAGATTAAGAAGAGCATTTAAGGACAGGAATGTGTTCTAAATATATAAATGTATATATATACACACATACATATATAAACATACATATACCTCTATACAAAATAAAAATGATAGCAAAGACAGCCGATTTAAAAATCATTTTAATTAGTGAACGTTTCGGCTACANCTAGTTCTAAAACTACGTTGGGTGCAACCCACATAGCTAGACCCGCACAGCGGGCAACAATACTTATTTTACTCCAACCTAACTTAATCATACCTCTATACATATATGTATATGCATTTAAGAGCCACATGTGCGCACATACATGTACTTAATATAAGATACAAGCAGTCATATTGAATACGCATATAAATTACAACGATGTCTTGATTGTTGTATAATGTAGCGAAATACAGGATAATTAGCAATAAAAATTCCTGACTACTTTTAAAGTACGTACTGCAGCTCACACTTATTGTGAGACGCAAGATAGCGAGCTATTTTAGTTTTGAATTCTCCTAATGTTGGAGGGGTTTTGATGCTCTGGGGTAGTTTGTTCCTCAGTAAGGCGCCTGATACTGACAGAGCTTTCTGCCCAATGTTAGATGAACGGTATTTGATTAAGACATCATGTCTCCTATTCGGCTTTAGGTTAGTCACGGAAGGGGGAGGAAATTTCACAATTTCAGCATTGCTATGAGGAAGATTTCAAGAGGAGAATTCGGATTGGGCTTTGTGCACCAGAAACCTTTCCTGATTAGGAGTCCAGCAGAGGTGTTGTGGGATCATTTTTTTTTTAATTTACCTACGCGTGCAACCATAGGTCGTCGGTCGAGTAATTAATAGTAAACGGGAATTCACACCCCATCGGATAAGGCGAGAGTGCAGACGAAAATATGCTTAGTTGAACAGAAGAGAAAAGTGGCCATGTTAGGGCATACTGTTACCACTGTGATGCCGCCGATGAACACCGACGACGGGGAATATGGAATCTCAAACGAGTCTCCAGATGTAAAAATAACGACCTCGGACTATCTGCAACTGCTGCAGCGCAAGTGTTTGTAGGCTGTTCTGGGCAAGTTTGCAGGCGTTATCTTAAAAAAACTTTAGGAAGGTGCGATTTACGCCCTCACCGGATTTACACTAGAGAAATGACATCTATCGCTACTAAACAGAAAAAAGGTTGCCGCAGATTACTAGTGCTGTCATCAAATGAGGTAGAAATTAATGTAATCGAGTTTTTTCATGGCTATGACATGACCCGTTCTCCTTATTGTAAAGAAACACGGAAATCACCGTTCCTGTGTCAGCGTCAGACAAACAAAATTGTTGTATATTAAAATATGCGTCGTTTTAATAATGTGTCACTATTTTTGTGAGTAAAAGCTTCAGAAGCCTTTGTTACACTCCTTGTTTTGACTCGACGGTGGATTTACGATCTTCACATTACGGGTCAAAATTACGGACGCTAAGGACTACTCATGAATATGCGAATTCTTCAGTTTCTTTAATCTCTCGACGTCGTAAACTGCACAACAAGGACATTTTTAGTTTCAAGAACAAAAGAGAAATGATTGAACAAGGTACAAGGAGCGCCTAACAATTGCCAAAGTTAAGTAAGATCCTCTAATGACAATGATCTATAAAGATCACCGGCGCAAGCAAACCTATTTTCTTGAACACGGGCAACACCTCAGCAGCTCAGCCAACACACAAATTATAGGCGAGTCTTCGCGCAATTTTCATAAGTGCATCCTGATGACGCACTCAGATATAAGCTGTCAGCCTAATGAGACATTTGTAAAATATTAAGATCAGGTAGTACTCTAAACATAGATGACCAACCAGGCAGACGCTGAATTGAATTTGTACGGTTGTTCCTATATGAACAATGCTATGACAACCTGACATGTCTCTGACTCAACATGAACAGTCACAAAGATCTAGTGATTCAACAGCATCGCCTGGACATAATTATAACACATACATTTACAAAAGTGGTCAAAAAGAGGACATTGAACTCCCACTTATTGGGTGCATTACAGGAGCTGGGCTAGAGCCCAGCGGTTGACGGTAATTAAATGCTGCTGCTGTGGGCACAGGTTTACAACTTTCAGGCAGATAACCTGACACCTTAATGTAGTTACTTACAAGAAATGGGGGGCGGTATTTCACGTTTCCATGTAAGTCTTCTATTTTATCTACTATATAAATAGTGAGACTATCTTGTTATTTTTTACTCTACCTGCGAAGGGAGTTTAAACAGGATTAGGTCTCTGATGCAAAGGCAATGCTACAGCAGAAATAGCAAGCTAGCCCCCCAACCAATTTCACAGGCAAGCACGACAGCTTATTCAGCCGTAGGACAGTCATAGCTTAAAATATCAATATGCACAAATACATCCAATTAAACACAATCATCCAATGTCAGATTAATTATCTCATTATCGGCCCAATGTTACTCCAGATTAAATGTCAGTTTTAGGTTCTTCAGCAGGAAAATTGGGGCCTGCAGGAAGCTACACCCAAATTTTCCCATTGTGACAGGCTTGAAAAAACACTCTGCGTCTGCGTCGCATGTGTCAATAAAACTGCTCAAATTGTCCAACTCAAATCACACGATGGACTGTCCCCGGACAACAAGTACATAAGCGCTGGTGTCAGCCCGGGCATTCAATAGTCACAACAAATAAAGGTGAACTAATCCCAACTGAGTCCTACACAAGTCAATAAGTGCAAAGTCACTAGTGTTATCCTGCTGTTCACATTTTTACATGGAACCAATTGAGCAGAGTCATGCTTACTCCTAGGCGCCATGTTGCCAATAGTCATTCTTAATTACAGGCTACAAACTCCCACAAGCACTTTCAATTCCAAGCTGCTGACCACCTCAACCTACATAGCTCAAATCAATACCGAGTTTCTAGCACCACAATGCAGCGTACTTGCTGGA